>PVKZ01003697.1:0-118408 GCA_004027375.1 Macroglossus sobrinus | reverse complement strand
CATTTCCCACCCCCATTAGTGGTGGAAGAGATCTGGCGTGTGGCTGTGGAAGGGTGTCGTGGGTCACCGTCACCTCCCTTGCTCCACCGTGGCAGGTCAGGAATGGAGGACCGCAGTCCCCAGGGTGTGGGGGCTCCTGAGTGGATTCAGGGGTCTACAGGGCCACATGGGTGTCAGGCCATGTGTCATGGCCGAGTCACCTGTGGTCCCCTATGTAGATGTGTCACCATCCTTCCAATGTATGTAAAGTAAGTGTCATTGTTGTGGTGATACAGAGCCACTAAAAGTGTCACCGAAGTCATGGTGCTCACTCTGTCACTCTGTATGGTTTTTGAATAATACGCTGAAATAAAATTGCTGTCTCGTGTGTTTGAGGGTGTGAGTGTGCGGCCTGTGCTTGGGAATTCCTTGAACGTTTTTAACGTGAAAATGTGTCTTTTTTTAAAGATAGGTGCTGGTGCTGGTCCAACAGCAGTGTGAATGGACTTAACATCAATGCACCTTACACTAAAAATGGAATCTTACGAGGTGTATGTTATGCCACAATAAAAAAGTCTATAAAATTGTTTTTTTAACCTATGACAAAACACACAAACACACACACACACATATGTAGGAGCATCTTGTCTTTGAAGAAACTGGCTGCCATTGGCCTAGAGCTTTGGTGAATGCCACAAATGTTTGACTACGACCAAGCCATGCCCTGCCCCCTCACTTCACGTGCTGGGAGATGCAACGGGGACCCAGTGATTTCTGGAGCCTGTGGTCCAGGGGAGGTGGCACTCGGCGCATCACGGTGACCGTATGGATGGACAACGTGATTCCACACCGTGATGTGGCTTTGCGCTCCCTAAGTGCTGAGGAAGGAGAAGTATGTGGGCTTTGCACGCACATAGCGGGTCCCAACGTCTTGGGAGGGATGCAGAGAAAGGCGTCCCTGAGGAGGTGACGGCTGTTGGGCTGACGAAATACAGATAACTCTCATGAGGGGCCCTGGACCACTTTCACCATCTCTGACGCCCCCTCCGGTGGCGGGGCCCTGCTGGTCGGCATCCCACCACACATCTGACAGTGTCAGCCCTCGCTTCCCATCGGTGCTGGAGAAGTAACGCGTCGAGTAGAAATGTTTGCACGGAGTTTGTTCCAGGGACGTTGGTGGGGCTCGGCACCACCTCAGTTATCATATTTGTATTTTAACCGGTTTGACGGAGTACTTCAGATGACATTGTAACCGTCACGTGCACAGAAAGCTTTGCGACGTAGTTGCTGGGTTTGTCCTCCCGAGGAGTCAGCGGACCTGGTGTTCCTTGCATTGTTCTTCATTGTCATGGACATTTTTGTATCCGCTCTCCCACTAGTATGCTCTCAGCAGCATATTTTGAAGAGATAAATGTTAATTCACCTTTACTTCAGTATTCTCTTTATTTGAGATAAATACACATTTTGAAACTATAGATTTTGCAACTGAGACAGAACGGAGGATGCAATTGGCAGACAGCCAGAGGCTACCACGGGCATCTGTCTCTTCAGGGACAATGACGCCGAGGGTGGGGGGCTCGTGTCCACCTTTTCCGTGGGAGGAGGGCGTTGGAGAAGTGCAGCCAGGAGCAGGTCTGCCTGATGTGCAAAACACAAACAGGATCTTTCTAGAACATCTATCTTGGCTGAAGTTCACCATTATTTTTTGACATATAACTTTTGCATGGTTTGAAATCCTAAAGCAAAATTGGGGTCCATACTAATATCCCCCCAAAAGAGACAGGTAAGGGTAAACAGGTATAAAATGCACTGCTATCAGGTTGGTTAAGGTTCTTACTATAAACAAAGATGTAATGATGAGGACAATCATGAATTATATGCCTGTAGACCATCGTCGCTTCCTGGATTATTTCTGCAGAGATCCTGATGGGCTGCACGTCACACAACGTGCCCCCAATTCCCTGATGACTCCTGGGAAAGGTGCGCACAGTGGGCTCGCTCTCCACCTCAGTCTAATAATGGGGCCATGTTTAGTTTCTAAAGCTAGAGACGTAGACTAGAGGTGTCACTTTCAACTTTATTATCTGTCAAGTCTTAAGATACAGAGTGAAATTCGCCAGGTGAGTTCCAAGTTTTTATTCTGTGGATTCCATTGAAAACACCGGAACACTTAAATGGTCTGCTTTTTCTATTTTGCTCAAAGAAGAGGTGTGTGTCACGACGGATGGTGAGAGTCGTGACAGATGAAGTGCTGTACACTACGGTTGGAACAGTAAGCAGGGTTTCCTTACTCATTTGAGAACCGGCACCTGTTTATCCCATAAAAGGAAAAATAGATGGGGAAACCTATACCAGTAATGACAGTTCTTTGGGAATATTTAAGAGCCTCTGATAATTTTTATCACACATATTCTTTTGCTTTCTAGGAGAAGCCATTGACGAAATCCCTACAACGTGGAGAAGACCCCCAATTTGACCAAGTATGTCACATGTTATATATTGGGTTTTATTGATTTCGAAACACACAGAAGGCCAGGGCCGGATGCTCACTGTCGTGGTGTTGGTGGCCTTCCTCAGAGCGGACGTGGGCTGGGGTCTTAGCCACTGGTCCCGCAGCATCTGTAGTCAGTCATGCTCGTAGTGGGTGCGCAGGAAACGTCTATGATTTGAATCGGAAAGAACTAGAAAGTGTTGGAATGATGTGCGGGCCGTCGCTTGTTTCCTGACTCCCTGTGTGCCAGAATCACAGGAACAGAGCAAAGATAAAGGGGCTTCTGTTCCAACACTGATGGAGTCCTCTGACTACATGGTACATGGCAGGTCCTCGAATGACATGTCATTTTGTCATACGTTGATGAGGTGCCATAGGAACTTAACTTGTATCGATTGGACTGTGGTGAAATCGGTTTTGTTGTACGTTTTGCTGAGTCCCAGGCTACGGGCGAGGTTAAGCGAGGGCTGACCGTGCCGTATGACGGTCACTTGTTGTCTGTCACCAGAGCTCGTGCGTGGTTCATCCTGGATTTTCTCGAAGGCCCACCGTTTGCCTGACACAGCACTACAAGGCACTGGGGATACAAAATCTAAGACAAGTATTCGCAGTTCTGGGAGAGAAACCACCTCGCCCACAATTACAAAACAGTGTAGTCATTTAGATTCTAGTCAAGAAAGCCAAACGCGAACAGAACAACATAAGACAATATAAAATGCAAAGAAAGGCTTTGAAAAGAGGCCGGGACTATGAAAGGGCATCCAGCTCTAAGCGGGAGGTGACACACAGGTAGCAGGGCCTGACGGGTCCTGGTCCGTGACTTCGGGAAGGCTGTGGGTATGTGGAAGGAGAAGGGACAGCAGGACATCGCAGGCGGCTGGAGGCATGTCCATGCTGTCTCTAACTTCTGCATTAATGAGAGAGAGGCCAGCACGTTCCTCTCCTGGCCTCGCTGGGTGCCAGCGTTGGACAGGGCACTGCCGGGGGCGCTGTGGCCCGCTGTCACGCAGTCGGGGTTTCCTGTCTCCCGGGGAACAGGCCGACGATCCACTTTCTGCAAGACGTTTAAATTGCCATTAATGTGGCATCAGGAGGAAGAGTCTCTGGCCGTTCATGACTAGTCTTGTCGGACCCACAGATGTAGGGTCTGTGGGGACAGCAGCCTCCATTCTGCGTGTCGGGACTCTCCGCACGCACACACCTGTGCTCACGGGTCTGTGCGCATGCGTCTGTGCTCACGGGTCCGTGCTCACAGGTCTGTGTGCACGCATCTGCGCATGCACGTCTGTGCTCACGGGTCCGTGCTCACGCGTCTGCACGTACACGGTTGCACTCACTGGTCTGTGCACACATGTCTGTGCTCACACACCTGTGCGCACACATCTGTGCTCATGGGTCTGTGCTCACAAGTCTGTGCTCACACGTCTGCGTGCACACGTCTGCGCACATGGGTCTACGCTCATGGATCTGCGTGCATGCGTCTGTGCTCATGGGTCTGCACTCACGCATCTGTGCGCATGCGTCTGCTCACGGGTTCGTGCTCACATGTCTGCGTTCACGCATCCGCACACACGTCTGTGCTCACGGATCTGTGCTTACGGGTCTGTGCTCATGGGTCCGTGCTCACATGTCTATGCTCACAGGTCCGCACTAACACGTCTGCGCTCACATGTCTGCACGTACACGTCTGCACTCACGGGTCTGTGCGCACGGGTCTGCGCGCACATCTGTGCTCACACGTCTGTGCTCACACGTCTGTGCTCATGAGTCTGTGCTCATATGTTTGTGTTCACGACTGGTCTCCGCACCACTGCGGGGCTGGTTTGCGGGTGCCGGCGGAACGGGCTGGCTGCGGTCTGGAACACCGCTGAAGCGGGGTGCGGGCTCTCCGTCTGAGTCACAGAGCTGTCTTCCCCGGTCATCGTGTCCTTGATTGTTGTCACCTGGTGACGCTTGGGTGGTCAGGGACCCTGGGTGAACGTTTGGGGTCATTATTTTGAAAATGTTGTGAGTCGTGGCTCTCTCTGTACTTTTTAAGAATGCAAATATTTATCTTCTGTCTTCCATCATTTTTCACTCTGTTTTGTATTTTTTTTATCTCTATCAGATTATCACTGTTCTTTCTTCAAAAAAAATGTTATTTTTCTCTAGCTCTTCCCTGATTCTTTGCGAGATAGTATATCTAAATTTGAACACTGCATGCAATAGTTATCCCAAATAATTTTCAGCTCGAACACGATTTCTCACTTATCTGCCAGCACGCTATTTCTGCATTTCGGCATTGTGGAAAAGAGATGGCCTTTGGAACTGGAAAGACCTGGGTTTAAATCTTCACTCTGCCACTCTGTACCACATCTCTGTGCATTAAAGACACTTTAGAAGGGCACCGACAGTGAGATGATTGTCCCCCAGTCATTGAACCGTAGGTTTTACATGTGAACCATGAGAAAAGGCAGTCTCCCAAATCTAGTCATGGTGAGACTCCTGGGCCCTGTGGAAACTCAGCTGATGCGGGTCCCCCTGTGGGTTCGATGAAAAAGAGTCAGCGAAGTCACCTTTGAAGGTGACCGTCCTCCACTCTGGCAGCAAACCGTAAGCACTGCGGCTGCATGGGCAAGGCCACAGACGTGTCACGCTCACTGCGCCTTTTGACCTTCAATGTTTAAATCATGTGCTTCCCCTTGTTGCGACTCCGAGCAGCAGGACTTTGGTCTGGATCGACCCAGAGGTCTGCCCACGGTGCCACCCGAACCGGTACAAACGCTGCGGCTGTGACCACGGGGGCCGCAGTCAGAGGTGAAGTCACATCTACTCCGTGTCTGCCGTACAGAGGGTCGGCGCGATGCCAAGTACGGCCTGGGCGCAGCATCCACCGGTCCCTGTGTGGGAAACATTTTTATCAGTTTCCTCCTTTCAAATGCCACCGGCCTGAGTGACAGGCCACAGAGAGCCGGGGCCGCTGCATCTCGGTGCCTCGCCCTGGGTGGGCCTGCTTCCTCTCCCACTTACCGAGCCCGTGAGTCATCCTGCTCTGGCCAGAAGTACAAGCAGATTTCAAACACCTTGTCCTACTTTGTAACTGACCAAGCCCCTTCTCATGTATCATGCCCCCTGGCATCAGCAGTCCTCCTGAGAACCCCGAGAAGGAGGTCTCGTCGTCGGCACCATCTCTCGGTCACACTGAACGGCACCAAGTCCCAGAAACCTGACCATGGCGAGACCGGGACCCTCGTGTCCCGACTGCGAAGCCTGTGCTTTCACTCTGTGATGCGCTCGCATTTCTAAAACCCAAGCTGGTGAGAAGCCGGAGCCGAGTGCTCAGTCGGTGACAGGAGAGGACCCCGCATCAGTTAAGGTGACGCATACGTAAAACAGCAGTGGCTTAAGTAGGACAGAAGTTTATTCCTCTCTCACAGTCATGCAGGATAAAGAAAATCAGTCCAGTGTCTGCACTATTTTGATTTCCTGTGTACATTGCCAAGGTCATCTCAAGGTCCGTTTGGGCTTTTGGAGCTCAGCCCTTCCATCTGCATTTCAGGCAGCAGGAAGGAGAAATGGAAAAAGAATTATAAGGGGAAAAAAAAAACAAATAAACAAAAAAACCAAGAGCATTCCGACACGATCGACGCCACTTCTGCTTGTGTCCATTTGGCCGGGTCGTAAGCACACAGCCACACGTCGCAGCGAGAAAGATGGGGAAATCTTATTATGGGCAACCACATGTCCGTCCGAAAAAATGTTTTATAACTACAAGGAAGGGAAGAAGAGTGGGCGCTGGGAGCCACCTGTCCCTACTGGATATTATGTAGCCTGTTTTTGCCAAAATGCCCAATGGAATACTATTTTCAGCGCTGTATCTTTTTTTTCCACTGTGGAATTCTCCTAGAATTCGACAATTTCCCAGTTTGAATTTTATATACATATTTAGAGGTTAAAGCTCATGTTTCTTGAAGCTTTCTCTTATAGTCTTTTATATTTAATTAACTAGTGGTCTAAAATCTGTTAATTTAACTTAATCCCCATCTATCCCTGTATGGAGGAGGCCTGCGGGGAAAAGCCCTTTTGTTTCAAAACCGACAAGACGTCTAAACAGGATTCACTTTTTAAAACTCAGTCTTAGGGGGAGGAAAATCATGCTCGTGACCGCCTTACCCATAGGCATTTGTGCCATTTTCAGAACTTTCACTTTTTACCAAGTTTATGCCTATGGCCTTGACCCACTCTTAACACAGCACCAACAGTGTGGCAGCCCCGTGCCAGGCCCTGTGTCTGCTTGAGAAAATACACATGAAGGAAGCGTGGTGACCCAGGGAGGCCTCCAGTGTGGTGGCAGAGACAAAGCAGAAGCGTATCATTGGATAAGTGACAACCTCAGGCCGGCGAATCAGCTGACCGTGCGTGAGCCCCAGCAAACTGCCCTACACGAGGGGGCCGGGGGAGGGCTTCCGGCCCCTCCAGATGAGACAGTCACACCAGCAGGGACAATGAGAAAAGGCAGACGAGATTTCAACCGCGCTTGGGAAACGTATACCCTGACTAGTTCACTTTAAATCCCTAACCTGTCGGAGACGCAGAGGCCCCCGGCCTCAGAATCGGATGACCCCCAGGGGCGCACACTAAGCAGCACCTCCTTATTTAGTGAAACAAAATTGTCCTCCAGTCAGAGCCCTGGGGAAGGGCCAGACTTGGCAGAACCGCACGCCCGTGGACAGGGCCTCGTCCCATCTGTGCCAGGATCAGACAGGGGACAGTGTGACCTCACATGACCCCGCAGACACAGAGTTCACGAACAGATTGATGCTCGAAGCTTGGGGATGTTTGGGGAGTTTGGGCCTTGATGACCATTTGAGACTAGAAGGGCTGGAACCCACATGGGGACAGCGGGACATGAAGGAAAGAAGGAGTGTAAGCAAAACCTTTCGCTTTTTTTACGTATTTTTTACGTAAAAATAATTAGCGTTGGTCAAGAGGAAACAGTGAGAGGAACTGGTTTTCAACCCCTATTGAGAGCTGTTTCCGTTCCGTGCAGTGGACATGGTGGGCCTGACGCACCCTGGGACCCGTGTGTTGTGCTGGGATGACAGGAGCAGTAAGAGTCCCCGCGCTCACGGGCTTCTCGGTCCCGGGAGAAAGATGGACACCTGAGCCAAGAGTGCTGCCGTGTTCTGAGTGCTGTGCTCGGGGAACGTGCTGAGGGCCGGGGTCTCAGGTAGGGTGGCCAGGTGTGCCATAGGACGCATTCGAAGGCAGTGCTGTTTTAACCACCGCTACCCAGGCAAGCAAGCCAGCAGTCAGCTGCGTAAACAAAGCTGATGGCGAGTCAAGCAGAGGTCCGGGCAGCGGCGGGGGCGAAGCTGGGAGCGTGTCTCTACAGTGGCCCCAGGAGCCGCACCGCGGATGAGGAGCTCCAGGAGAAGGGGACGGCTGAGCCTGGGGCCGGGTGATAAGCGAGTGCCGTGTCCCTCGGATCTTCAGGGAAGGCAGATAGCTGGGAGAAATGAACCAGCTCGTTCGTTTGTCCAGCCACTCGGCAAACGCTGGAAGGTTCGAGAGACAGCAGAGCAATGGCTGATGAGTTTCAGAGGGATACAGTTTAGCATCAGGAAGTGGGACCCACCAAAGAATGCCCAGAAAAAGGGGTGGCCGGAAAAGTGAGGGAAGCCAGAGGAGACAGAGCTTTCCAGGGATGTGTGGCCCATGGTGGCAGCCTGGGCAGGGACCCTCACCAGAGAAGAAGAGGTCAGCAGCCAGGACGTCATAGGAAGCTGGCTCTAAGACGCCTTTGGTTGCACTGGCGATTCATTGACATGTGGAATGCATTTTTGTAGTTGATCGATGAACATTAAAAGTCCAAGGGACTGACTATCACAGCTGGGTTTACAGTCAGTGACACTTAGCATTAAAAGGCGGTGCACCAGAGCACCGACAGGGACCCGTCCCCATCTGTGACCACGGAGAGCGTCCGGGAATGACGGGCATGGCAGGCTCCCCACGCAGCGTCAAGTGACTGCCATCTTTTGTTATCCGAGTCGACAGACGTCCTTTCTCACGATCAAGGCCAAGGCATGTGGTTTCGGATTCTCCGATGGAACAGCTGCTCACCTCGGTGAGTGTGGACCTGGAGGCGGCGACTGAATGCAGCTCCGACAATCCAGTTCGCCCAGTGTCAGAGGTGGAAAGCAGCTCTGCACAGTGACCCTCCCCAGAGCAGGTGCGTGACCCTCGCCTGGCGCAGGATGATGTCACCACCCACATCTACACACGGGGATGACGGTCTGGCTGCTGAGCAAAGCAACGACTGACTCTTTATTACGTCGCGTGCCTTCCAGCCACAGATGCTTTCTTGTCCGTATTCTCCGCCCTTGGCTTTTAGGCCTTGGCTCGTATCCAACGATGACATAAACACACAAGAAGTTAAACGACACAAGCGATTATCCGTCGCACGATGTCTGCTTGAAGTATGATATCTCTGACTTGGTTTCCTTAAAACGGTCACCTACAGTAAGTGATTTGCACTTCGCATGACAAAGTATGATGGTTCCCCAACAGAGCAGCCAGAATTCGGAGTCGGCTCCGTATTTACACAGGTGCGGCGTCTTACTTTGGTGCTGTAGAAGGAACCACATGGGAGACAGAGAAGGTATGGGGGGGGGGTGACAGACCGGCGGTGTCACAGCATCCTGAGTAGGAAAGCATTTCACGGAGAACCTGATAAACAGTGCCATTTGCTCAGGCGACGTCAAGGGACATGACTGCCAAAGGGCCATCGGTTGGCTGTGGGGCGTGTCGCTTTTAATCTTTCATAGAGAGGGCTCAGTGTCATGGAGAGAACAGAAATCATGTTTTGGGGATGAAGGAGTGAGGCAGGAAGAGACAGCTCCACCATACTCCACGGCTGCTGGAGAAGCTGACCAGAAGGAGGGCAGCTCACGGGCAGAGAAGGGAGAGCAGGGCCACATGAGGGTGGTGAGTTTCCCAGAACCCTTGTGCTCAGTGGAGGGAAGGTGCCTGACGCTGTTCCTTCCTGCCGGGAAGCACCCCATCTTCTTGTGCATTTGGGCCCAGTACTTGTCGGGGTGGTTGGGGTTCCTGAGAATCTGGACCTATGGTGACCGGTTCTGTTCACCTGATGGTCTCTGGTTCCGGAGTGCTTACTATCTCAGTGACCTTTCCTGCTTGTCTGGAGTGAGCCGGTGCCAAGCAAACTTGGGGAGCCCAGCATTCGCTGCCTTCTCATGCAGGCCAGGCATCGCTCAGCGACCTACATGCACATTGCACATTCCAGATGTGCCACAAAGCGTGGGAACACCAGCTAAGCTGCGACAGTTCCAACTGGTCCTTTGTGCTTGGATAACAGGCACAGGCGTCTTTTGAATTTTCTTTACAACATACCTAAAAGCAACAGTGATCGGCTCCGAGAAGTAAAATTCTGTCATCCACTTCTGTCATCTATTCTGTCATTAACTTAGCCTAGGATTTCAACAAAGTCAATTTGTTTGTGTATTTGTTTGTTTGATGTCTGTGCTCCAGTTGCAACGTTTGGAAATGGCACCAGGAGAAAAGAAACAGACGTTTTTGAAGTCCTGTGATGTGGCCACACTTTAAAACATCTCATTTAGTCTTCATAAAAACCCAGCGTGGTCTGGTGTCCTGAAGTCCCACTTTACAGCAGAAAACACGGAGTTTTAAGGAAGTGGCGACATGGCCCAGCTCATGCAGCCAGTGGCTGTGGCTTGACCCCAGGGGGACCTGGTCTTCCCGATGCGCGCACACAGGGACAAAAACACGGCTTGTGAAGGATCAGTTGTCACAAATGGTGTTCTGAGGACATTAAGTCACAGCCATTCGCAATTCACTGTGACTTATATTCTCTCCCGGTGTCATCTAAATTCCAGATGATCAGCTCCAACACTCAAGTAACTTCTCTTGGGTTTTCTTCCAGATGTTACATGTTTATGGATGTCCGTGGCACTTTTATTTCTTAATATGTTAAATGTGGCATCCAGACGCAGGAACCACATGGCAGAATGATCCACAGGTCTATAGCAGAGCTGCTCACCTTTATCCAGTAGATATTTCTCTGGCAAAACGGGTTTATTTGGGAACAATGAAGAATTGCAGTTTGGACCTGCAGGCTAACGGCGAGTCACGCACAAGTCCAGAGAAACAAAAGAGGGACCACGCTCTGATGAACTGGGGCGGGGCTGTTGTAAACGGAGAGTCCATTGGAGGAAACTGGACGTTTGAAGTATCGTGACTTTTCATTGGCCGAGCCACGGCAGTCTCCCATTGGCTGAGCTGTTGCTAGGTGAGCAGGACCTTTCGCTTCCTCTGCGGAGGTCTCTCTGGTTGTCACTTTCTGTCGGAGATGCGAAGTGCTTCTCTTCCTGACAAGGTCGGTCGTATATGTCGAGTGACAAGAGCCTGAGAATTCTCTCTTCTAGCCTCCAACTCCATTTGAAATGAGGTTTCTGTTTATTCATTTTCACAGAGCTAAAATAACTTTCTACCATCTTGGGTAGTAATAATTTTCCTGGAAAGAAGCCGATGAAATTCTTGTGTTTCAACATCGATTGTAATGCTACAATGCCACGAAAATCTCTTTAAAATGTATCCATGAGAAATATAAGCAATGAAGAGTAAAAATCAGTGAGCTGGCATCGGATTCATATGAGTGCTGCTCAGAGTTGTTTAAATTATTTTCCAGTGGAACAGTGTGCTACGTCAAATGGATCAAGATATTAAAATCAAATAATCTTAATTTTTAGAAAATTTTTTGTAATACGTTATTCTTAAGCCTTTGGCATCTGTCATCACGCATCAAATTCTGAAATCTAGCAATAGTATATGTGATTGAGTAAAAAAAATTTTTTTGAATGACTTTGATCAATATTTTGTGCCATTACAGAGAGAGAGTACCCCGACCCCCAGGTGCTCAGCCACCTGAGCTAGTTTGATAAATTAAACCATCGATGAAGTTACTTTAAAGTTATCCATTAAATGCACCACATAGGACAAATCAGCCTTATTACTGTAAAATATGGAAGGACTCCACTGAACATTCATGCAAATACCGATGTGTGAATTTTCCTTCTTTGCATTCAGCAAGGATAATAAAATGCTAATGAAAAAAAATCATGTCTTAGCTACAGCATAACAGTCTCTTTTTGCCTATTTATACATAAAATGCCAAAATAAACAGTAAGAAAGCATTTGCAAAGAACATTTCACATTCCCCTTCATCCCCTCCAAGCAGAAAGCAGCAGCTTGGAATAGTTCTGTGGCTCTGTGCACCTCATCTCCTCGAGCTGCACAGTGCCCAGCTCATCTCCGATGGAAAAATACGATCATGTAAATGCAACAAGAGCATCTTTGTCAATAGGCCCACCCCCTCCCACAGCAGCACAGAGCTGGAATTCACCTCGCCATTGGCTCTGCTTCCCGTAAACCCAAGGAGCTGAGTAACCAAGAAGCCGGCTAGACCTCCCTCCCTTCCTGAGCTTTGAGGGCCAGGTCTTAGCGAATTCCACCCTTCCTTCCTGGAAGCCTGGACTGGAAGGGCAGTAAGAGAGACATGGAAAAAACACACTCACACACACACACACCCCATGCTGACCTTTCATCTCTTCTAAGACGGTCTCTGTGCTTGCCATGGAGAGTGCCCAGTGAAAATGATGCCAAGACTGGCTTCAGGAGGACTTTCTGATGGGCAGAAAAAAATGAGCACAGCCAAGGTCTGAAGGACACTATTGACATTGTGAAAAATGAGGGTGACATTGAAGTGCAGTAGCAGAACGTTGGGCGCTGTCCCAGAGGTGTTTAAATATCGAATGAAGGTTTACATAACCTTTATGGGTTGAGAGTAAATAAAGGAGTTTGTCAGTATTCCACACAAGTACCTTTTAAAGAAACTTAATTTTAGATTCGTTTTGGATTTACAGAAAAGTTGCAAAAGGAGTTGTCACATGTACTCCACGCCCAGTTTCCCTATTAATGTCACACATCGGCATGTACGTTTGTCTCAGCTAAGAAATCATCATCAGTGCATTATTATGATGAGCTAAACTCCATTCTTTACTTGTATTTCCTTTGTTTTCTAGGGTACCACATTACACGTAGTCATCCTTTTCCCTTAAGGTTGCTCCGGGCCTACGCTACTGTTTTGAAATTATTGAAATAGAATAGTAGGTGCTTTCGGATTTTATTTTATTGATCCTTTTTTTCCCTTTAGGGAAGGAAACCCGTTTATTTACCAACTCAAATGATTTTAAATGCTGGTGACTTCCTTGTGCCGGAGTGACTCTAGAGAAGTCTAGTAAATTACTTCCGTGACACCATGGTTTGCTTCCCTCCAAAAAGTCACTGCCACTGTATCCACCAGAACAACAGGGAAACCTCTGTGGCTGTGGGTATTGTCATGTGGGAGAGGGCTCTCTTCTTAATAATCAGGTATTTTTAAATTTTTTTAAAAGCAAGTGGTGACCAGGTTCACGGGGCAGGCTGAGTGCAATGACATACTTATTTTTAACCAAACCCATAACTACATATAATGTACACTTTTGTGGACGTGTGTATAACTACGATTTCCAGAGAGAACATGAAACAAGGCGACCAAGACAGAGAATCTGAGGAGGAAACAATTGTTTTCTTTAAAGGTGACAGTAGCAAGTCCTATGGACACAAGGGACTCGGGCTCCCATTCCTCAGTGTCCTGCTTCATAAGATGAAGCTAAGGCTGGCCTGATGAACTGCAGAAATGTTGTTAGTTAACCAAGATTTCCCAACTCTTCGGCCACTTCCCCAGCCCAGGCCCTGGTCACCGCATGTCTGGAACTGTCACAATAACCTCTCTCGATTCAAGCTTGGGTCATAGTCTCCTAATCGCCTTCATCAGCGAACCCCTGTGGTCCAGCCTACACGGCACCTCTAGGTTAAACCTCCTACAGTGCCATCTTTACGGACATATTTCCCTACCAAAAATCTTGAGGACTCTCCCTTTTTCTGGAAAAGAAAACTGAAATGTTTAAGACTGGCATTAAATGCCTCCTACGATGTAATCCCAGCTGAAACCTTTCAATATTATTTTGCTCTGCTCTGGTTAACTAAAGTTCCTGCAGCAGCCCGGTATCCTTCCAGTTCACTCAGAACCTTCATGAAGTTCACTGTCATCATCATAATTAATCATAATCATTATAATCATAATCAAAACAAGCATTTTTTTTGCACTTTTGCTGACGTAAGCGTTCTTGCCTTGTGTCTCTGCATTTCATTTCTCTCTTGAACCTCAGCTCAAATCTCTACCCTTTCTCAAAGAGCCCTGGGTGAAACTCTGCCTTTATTTTTCTTTAGTTCACACCTACCCTTTTCCTGTCGTGACATGTGTCTCCTGAGAGCTCATGGTTTCCATGTGTACCCTTGACATGCTGGCATATTCCTTCCTGCTCCTATTTTCTGGATCTGTGTACTTGGATAGTATCTGTGCCATATTTGGATCATACCCATTAAATGATTTTTCATTCTTCTTTTCACTTACTACTACATCATGAATATTTTAAGTCAATCAATACTTTTGAAATGTGATTGTTTAAAAGTTTCATAGGTTATCTACATCAAATTCCACATTGTATTAAGGCATTAATCAACAGTCGGGTATTTAGATGTTTAGATTGTCTCCCATTATTATTATTGTTTTTTTTGGCTCTAATAGGTTATGCCGCCTGAATATTCTTACTCATCTCTAATTATGTACTTGAGATACATTCCAAAGAGCGGGCTTACTGAGAATGGTTTTTATTAGGTTCTTAATATGTATTTCCAAATTACCTTCCTTACACGTTTTGCCAATTTTTTTCTTCTGTCAGCTGTGTATGAACATGTCTGTTTTCTGTACCGCCTCATCAGCACTGGGTGTTATAATTTGCTTGTGCTGTGTGTTCATTGGGTAATTTAAGCCTATCTCATTGTAGTTTTATACATTCTGGTTGCAAGGCCTTTATCGGATGTGTTTTGCAAATATTTTTTCCCAGTCTGTGGCTGATCTTTTCATCACTTGAACAGTATTTTTCTAAAAGTAGCTTTCGATTCTGATGACTTTCAGGATATCAGATTCTCATGGACTTTGCTTTTGACATTATACCTAAGAAATCCTTGCCAAACCCAAAGTTACAAAGACTTTCTGCTATGTTTTCTTTTGGAGGTTTTGTAGTGTTAGGTCTGTATCTGTGTACTTAGGTCTACGATCCATTTGGAATTCATTTTTGCATATGATCTGAGATACAGTTTGAGGTTCATTTTTTTGGTGACAATTCATAAAAGATCAGAAATCTTTTCAGATATTGAAAGCACGTTTGTTGTTTAAAGAAGTGGGGAGAACTCTGCCTTTAACAAAATATGGGTCAATCGTTGCTACTGGTTCATATCCGGGGTCTAATTTGGGGCCTACCTCAGATTAGTGGGTGAACGATAATGGGCAGAAAACCATACATTATATTACCACTTAGGTTATTTGTTTGGGGGCTGGGTTTGCTTCTTTTACCTAAACAATTAAAGTAATTGCATTCATTATATTTATACGACAAGCGTTTTGGAGGACCTAAGAGGCACATGGTGTTAAACTTCTTAGGTGGCATGGGAAGATAACTCCTTTGCCATCCACAAATAACCCTTTTGCGATTCACACCTGATTTCTAGGATGACAGGAAGTCAGAGGAAGTCACTTTCTTGAATCACAAAATCATTCAGCGAAGCATCTTTCGGCACGAAGAGAGCAGGGCTTGTGGGAAAGTACTGATAAAGATATTAAAGGAAGGACTGTAATAAATAAGAAAGTTTCGTCGTGACTATGGCTCTCCAAAAGGTTCTCGGTACCGGGCAGCGCTCCCAAGCCCCCTGACGGCCCGTCTCTCCGTGCAGGTCATCAGCTCCATGAGCTCCCTGGCCGAGTACTGCCTGCCTTCCATCCTGCGCACGCTCTTCGACTGGTACAAGAGGCAGAATGGCATCGAGGACGAATCACACGAATACAGGCCGAGGACGAGCAATAAATCGAAAAGGTACGTTTCTCTTGCGAAAGCATTGTGAGGGGTACGGTTTCTCACTCTTCCTCTCTTTCTCTTTCTTTCTTTTGTCCTTTTTAAAAAATGTTTATTTAAGAAAAATTAAAATGAGAGTTAAGAGGCGCCCAGGTACCTGGCAGTCACTGCAGGGGCCCCTTGTTTGGCAGGTGGCACATTTGCAGTGCTGGTCCCTGCCAGCTGTCACATACAGGGCCTTGTTCCAGCATTGATGGGGACGGGATGTTAGGGGCCCTGGGTTGTCCTCTGGCCTCTGGTCTACACTTAAAAGCAGGAGGGCTGTGGCAGGCCCCGCACAACGCTGTCTGGGTACTTCAGTGACCCCCTCATCAGTGACCCAGGGGCCCCATGGACTGTCCGGGGAGAGATGTAGGACAGGACGCCAGCCATGGCCCTGCAGCTGCCACTCTGAGCCGTGCTACTTGGGCAGCTCACCACCTCGGCATCTTTGTCAGAAGAACGGGAAGTCACATTATAGCATCTCTAAGTTACTTCGCAATGGAGACTTTTGTTTATCTGTTGTGTGGTCCCCTTCTCTGGTGAATCTGAAAGTGCTGCTTCACAAGCGCTTAGGCCACCACAAAACCTCCAGTCTCACAGTGAACACATGTCCCCCGCATGGTACGCAATCACGTGTCACGTGTCTGAAAGCGACCCACTGCAGCCAGGTGATACGAACGTTTAATACGTTTACCTTTTTTTTTTCTTTATGAAAAGACTCTTAAAAACAGATTTCTCCACATGAATCGATTCTGCTTTTTTATACTTTCAAAGGTAGTAGACTAAAATTCTTTTTAAAGCAGTTAGATTCTCCACATAAATTAATTATGCTTTTTTAATGCTTTTAAAGATAGTAAGCTAAAATTAATTGCTCAGGTAATCAGATCTTAGCTACTTCTTGTGACTTATCCCTCACATTTTTTCTGGACACTCCAAATGGTTTTTAAAAATATATAGACTTGCCTTAAAATTGAAGAGTTGTCATTTTACCAAATTATATTTCATCTGAACTTGTAATTTCATTTTATAATAAGTTTGTGTTCATGCAAGATTCCATCATTTATCATTTTTAGGGGAAATTAATAACTTTTTCATATTGAATATGTTTTAGTAGAAGGAATTTTTTCATTTAGGTATAATTCACAGATAGTAAACTTGACCCTTTGAACGTGTGTAATTCTGTGTTTCTCATGTATTCACAAGATTATGCAACCATCAACGGTATTTTCATCACTTCAAAAAGCAACCCATACTTACATCTGAAACTAGTATAAAATAATTTTGGATGTCAACTCTGATTAAAAAATTAAAATTAAAAAAAGAATTGAGATTCCAGAAAAATAATAATGATAACACTTTCAAAAGAAAGAAAGAAAGAAAGAAAGCCATACCAATTAGCAGTCTCTCATAAATACTTCTTTAGCAGAGCAAATTTTAAAGGTAAAATTTCAGTTCTGTTTCTGAAAGTGGTTCAGACTGTCGTTAATAAATTAATGGGATCATTTTATAATTTTTCTCATATATTAGATTAGGAACAGATAGTAAAGCTTTCCTGGGGGTGGGGAATGGGGCAGTTTTAGTGAGTTTAATCAAGTGAGTTTTAGTTTTGTTTCTCTGTTTGGTCAGGATTTAGTTACTAAAACTAGATTTTTCATGAATTGATTGTTTTATGGATTGAAAATAATAGTTTCTTTTAAAAATCTTCTTACTGATTATTTTCAGGAGATCAAAGTCATTGCTGGGATCAAATATAGAATCAGGACAGTGAAATTTAACTCAGTATTTTAGTTTGCATTTGAAAGTTTAAAATAAGAGAGACAAAGAGAGGGAGGGAGGGGGAGGGAGGGAGGGGGAGGGAGAGAGGAAAAAAAGAAAGAAAAAGAAAGAAAGAAAGAGAAAGGGAAAGAAAGAAAGAAAGAGAAAGAAAGAAAAAAAGAAAAGAAAGAAACAGAGAAAGAGAGAGAAACAGAAAGAGAGAAAGAAAGAAACAGAGAAAGAGAGAGAGAGAAACAGAAAGAGAGAAAGAAAGAAAGAAAGAAACAGAGAAAGAGAGAAAGAGAAAGAAAGAAAAACAGAGAAAGAGAGAAATAATATACGTTTGGGAGGAAGCTGGAAGGATGAGGGTCTCCAGAGCATGAGGTAGCGAATAATGTGAGCTTCTGTTACTGGAAAAAAGAGGAACTTTGGTGAAGCCTGAGCAGCTGTACACTGTCCAAGCTGATGGATGTGTATTTGGGTTATGATTTCTAAGATTAGTATAGTATCAACATTTCGAGTGCCAGATAAATTCGTCAAATGTCTCTGGCTCCTGGTAGCTGGACCTCAAACCGGCAGCAAAATCAAACTCATTATTGGAAAAGTCTATATGTCTGGCTTTTATTTGAAAGCATCCATTGGCTTATTACATAAACTAGACTCTGGGGCTTAATTTTTTTTTTCTACCAAGAACTGCTACTTTATCAGAGTCCTCTGGCTGCTTTTGAATTACCTTTGAGCCAGCCAGTGTGAGAATTTTCTCTCTGCTGCTGCTTGTCTTTGAGGGACCCCTTCCCTTGGTCTTCAGGCTTCCCGTTTCTGTCCTCCCCTGGGTCCCTCCTTCTCCTTGGGCAGGAGCGTGCTCTCATTCTGGTGGGTCTTAGAGGGCTTCAGACAGGTGGTTGGGTTCACTCTCCTTCCTCCTGGCAGGACTCTTCGTAACAGTCCTGAATGAGTGAGTCCCAATCTTGTCAGCATTTCCCCCTTGAGAGTCCAAGCTGCAGGTCGCCTGTGTGCCTGTCCTGTCCACCGCCAGCCTTCGCTTGCCTTGAGGAGGGTGACAGTTCCTCAAGAAGTTCTTTTTATACCTTAAATATCACCTTCCTTTCTGCTCATTCCCTCTGGACTGAAGAGGGAAACGTTTAAAATGTTTAAAATGTTTAAAACACCCTTATTTTGACAGCATCTGCCTGATAAGTTCATATCCTTCCATCCTTTCATCCACCGCCCCTTCCCTTCTTTCCTCCTTTTAGAAAGCTCAAGGGCAAAAGGTCAGGAGGATGGGGAAGGGACCAGAAGCGGCTCCGACACTTTCTGCGGCCCCGTAGCTCTGCTCCACTTGGTGATGACACTGTTCCCTTGTCCCGTGACTCCATTCACGTGGCCCTCTCCACGCACTCCTCTGGAGGGGTCGTCCTGTCTCGCGTTTGCATCCCTCTTACAGATGAGACAATTCCTGGGTTGAAACATCCCTTAGAAAAGTCCCCGAGAGGAGGTTATACACTTACAAACAGCTGCTCAAGCTGACATGTTGCAAATGTAAAATTGGAAGGCAAGGATTCTGCCCCAGGGTTTGTCCACCCAAGCACACCGGATAGAGAAATAGCACCCGCACGTACAGGTCACCTCGGCAAGCCGGTGCCACCAGAATCGGGTCACAGTCCGTTGGAGACGAATCCAAGAATTTGGGTGAGTTATATCCCTCTGAGAATATCTTCAGCGTCAACTAATGGGAATATTTTCAATCTTACAGTGATGAACAGCAGCGGGATTATTTAATGGAAAGACGAGACCTCGCCATTGATTTTATTTTTTCTTTAGTATTAATAGAAGTGTTGAAACAGGTGGGTCGCTCATTTCATGTTACTTTTAGATAAGATTTATGTATCTGCAAACTAAAGTATTTTTAAATCTAAGTTTGTTAAATCGTTTAAGAATTTCTAGTGCTGGGTCACATAAATTTAATGATCGTAAAAGTCCACATATAGTTGTCGGGATTACTCGTACTGATTTGATCTTTAATATTCTCTTCTAAGTTAAGAGCCGTCTTTTTTTCTTTTTTTCCAGATTCCACTTCATCCTGTAATAGACAGTTTAATACACGACGTCATTAACTTGGCTTTCAAGCACTTTAAATACAAAGAAGGGTAAAGTAATTTCTCACCTTCGAATTCTGAAAAGGTCACGTGCTTAAGAGGAAATCAAGCTTGCTCTTCTCCGGTGACCGGGGGTCCCTAACTTGTCTCGTCATATCTCACCTAGGTACCTGGGCCCCAACACTGGCCACATGCACACTGTGGCCGACCTGTATGCAGAGGTCATCGGAGTGCTGGCACAGGCGAAGTGAGTACACTCTGGGGCTTGTCACCCCCAGAGCAAACAAACAGAGTCACCTTTCTGCCCCACTGCGGGTCTCTGCCAGGAAGGGGGCATGCGAGCGTTTATGGGGTTCTCGTGCTGTGTGTGTGCCCTGTCTCCAAAACTGACCAAAAGCCCCTGCAAAGCAAATACAAATCTCTTCCAATTTTTTTCTCCCTTTTTTTTTATTTCACTTGATAGTTGACCTGGCCCCTACCAAGGGTCCTTGAGTTTCACACGATGGCAGCAAAGAAGGGGCTGGACCAGCTTTCTGTTCTCTCTGCCCAAATATTCCAAAGAAGTTTATCAGTCTTAAAAGTTTTTTCCATACTCCACGAGTGGGCGGTTGTGATCTGTCATTCGTGAGTGGGAAAATTCCATTCGAAAATGTCTCTTTACTAGAGACCTTACTTAATTCAGCTGAGCTAAAAATGTCCCATCCTCTGTCATGGAAACAAGGCAGGGGAAAATTCTCATTGCTAAATTTATCTGGCCTCATAACACTGCTTAGTGGGTGAGAACAAAGTGGCGTCAGACCGTTAGCAGCAACGTCCTTCTTCCAAAAGCGCTGGCCCACCCCGTCTTCATGGTATTCCACCCTGAGGCAGATCGGGCGAGCCCCTGATCCTGGGGACCTCGAGGGACCCAGCGGAAGGCCCGCGTGGAGCAACAGCATCACCCCAATCTTTGAGAAACGCAGCCCCGGAAGGGGATGTGTACCTTCCAGAGATGGAATTTCCTAACTTAGTAGCATGGAAATACCTGATTTATATATATAAAAAAATTAAATATTTATTCAGCAATTTTATCTAACCAAAACGTAGACAAGAACTCAGCAACAGACCCAAAAACACTCACTGAGGTGATTTGTTTAACCTCGCCTCGTTTGTCTATTAATCTGAATTAACCGTTTTTTTTTTCTAATATACGAGAAACATCAGTATGAGGGGGAAGAGAAACAGGTGCACTGAGGCCAGTGAGAACGAGGAAAAACCACCAGAGCTTACAGAAGAACTGGACGGCAGCGACCCGGGCCGTTGTGCACGAGACCGCATTGGACTTTCATTATAGCCTCTGCAGTCATTTGGGCTCATCAGCTGTCAAGAAAAAAAAGTGCAATGCATTTCAGAGAGATTTCCATGGCAACTGAATGATAGAAGCATTAGCATTTTGAAGGGAGAAACTTCAATTATCTGGCAAATTAACTTACCGTATCTCCTTCATTCCTCGAAAAGATCAGAAAAATGAGTCGTTACTATGTATTTTGGCTGATTTGTCCAACCCTGAGAGTCTCAATGTATTTCTTTGTAATTCCCCCAGCGTGGTTCCTGTATCCAATCGTTTGGGAAGTCCAACTTGCCAAAAACAACATTTTGTGTTTTTATGAGGTTTTTGTGATTTGCGCATACGACGTGGTGGCTTCCGTAGCTGTGCAGATTTGGGGTTGTGAGAACCGAGAGACGAGGCCTTAGCCAAGGGACATTTGAAGGCTGTAGGCCTTTCCGTATTCAGTCAGATGTCCCAAGCCACTGTTGTGTGGCCATCGGTGGCTTTTTTTATGTTCCTATTACATCAGTATTTGTCCCCATTCTGCAGTAGCAGAGCGTAAGAGATGCTTCGGTTTGGGCGATGCTCTAGGACTTGGGGGTGACGAGAGGACCCCTTGGCTGGTGGGCTCTTGCAGTTAGCCACAACGATGCGCGGTCTTCACGGTCCATGTACAGGTAACCCGGTCCTGAGAGCGGGTCCCACCGTACACTGCTGTCACGCTGCGATCAGCACGTGGCTTCCTTCCTTTACGTCCACCGGGACCACCGCGTCATCACTGCCTTAGAAAGGCCCCGTCCTTCGTTCTCGGAGATGGGCAGGGTGTACGCTTGTCTGGCGCTGGGCGTTCGGCGATCACTTTTTAAAAATAAACTTGAGAAATGCGACGATTCTAATTTTAGATTTGATATCTAGGCCCCTGTGGTAATGCACATGAAACATTGTATTCATTACGATTTTAGTTATATAATATTTAGTTTAGAGTTTAAGTGTTAGCAGAATCACTATTTTTTAGTCTCACTCGTGATAACGTACTTAATTCGTATCCTGCAGGGAGAACTTTCTCACTAAGTGATATTTGCCCAAAGTGTTAATTTTTTCAATTAAGTCAATTAAGTTAAAATTAGGCTTTTTTTTTTTTTTAAGGTAAAGTGTTTTTTTTTTTTGGTTAAAATCTGGTACATTCATTTAAACAGTGAGGATCGCTCCTAAGATTTATAGATTTCAAAACTGTTTTCTCTTTGTGATATAATCATAATACATATATTCTTCTCTCACTCTTATTACATATACTATTCCTTTTAAAGCAGAAGTTTATTTTAAGTAAATGTGATAGCATACCAAAGGCCAAGTGATCATTTAGTGACTATATTTACTAAAGACAGTAATAAACACTCAAGTCTTGGTCATTGAAAAGAAATTTCTTTTTCCCTAAAATTATTTTGTGGAAAAATAGGCCTTACGTACAAACAGAGTTTTGGATTATTTTTATGCTAAAATAACATGATTATGTCATTTGGGACTTTTAAAAATAAAAGATAGCCATATTTGTTTTTAAATGAGAAATAAATAGCTTTTCAGCCACTAACTCATGAGAATATGGAAAGAGCGAGTTATACAGATAGCCTACCTCCTCCCGAGTCCTCCTGATAGATGGGAATGGAAAACAGACACCCCTCAGTGTCACGTGGTCTTCAAAACAGTGTAAATCTAACATATAAGACCCATTTTGCTTTTTATACTCACATTTCCGAATTAAAACTATAGATGGTTTCTTTAGTGTTTGGAAATCACTTGAATGAAAATAGAATTTCTAAAACTCCAGTTCAGAATGATTACATTCTTATAATCTTGGTCGAAAGGGTCACTTTCATGGCTTTTCTCACCATTCTTGCTCCCAAACCTCGTTCCGTCTCAGCCCAGAGACCTCTGCTCGCCCCCTGGGAGCTCAGTCCCCCTCTGAAATCTTTATCCGGCTAGAGAGAACCCCTCATTCTCCAGTGGCCTCCACTGGAGGGTGCAGGAGGAGTGATCTAGCCGCAGGCGCTCAACCTACCTGAAAAGTCAGAGACACGCAGGCAGAGCGCCAGGCACTGCGTGCAACACACCTCGTTATGATACCATCATCATCACTGTTATTCACGTGACTCGTGGTCCACGCCACCGTCTCATGTTCCCAGTGAAACCGTGCACCGTCACAGACTGTGCAACCAGAGTATGAGGGAAATTGCTGGAATTGGCATCGGCAGACCTGGGTTGGAGTCTCTCTGTCACTTCGATTGTCCAGATCTTTTTCTTCCTTCATAAAGTGGAGAAGCATTCAGTGCCTGGCTCCACAGCTTGTTGCAATAACGTGCATCCAGTGGACAGCGTCGTACAAAGGTGTCTGGTTGTTTGCCCTGCTTATCAGCTTTAGCACATCGGAGTCACCTGCAGGGCTCAGCAAGACTGCCGGACTCACCCCTGTGCTGCTTATTCAGGGGGTGCAGGGTGGGCCAGGGAGTGTGTGACTCGTAAGTTCCCAGGTGACGCTGACCTGGGGACCGCACTTTGAGAATCACTGGCCTGAACCACTGGCATAGAGATTCAAAGTCAAGGACTCCAGAGCCAGACACTTTGCTTAGAATCCTGGCTCCACCATCTTCCAGCTTTGTGACGTCATTGCATCGCAAAATCTCTGCCTCGAGTTTCTCTTCTGTAAAAGGGGTATAACAGTGCCTCCTAGAGTTGTGGGCATCGGATGAGTCACTGAGCGTGAGGCCCACGGAACCGTGCCTGGCTTCTTGTAAGGGCTACGTGTCTGCTTGCTGCTACTGTCAGCCTCCATGTTCTTGAAAATGTAGAAGAGAATGATGACATTAGAATTTGAAATTTAACTTCTAGTATCACACTTACCCTCTCTAATCATGTCTCATTCCTAACTGATGCTTTTTACTTGTGTGGAAACTCAGGCTGATAGTCTCAGGAAACAAAATACAGTGAGTCAGTGCGTCTTGGAAAGCTGTCCTTGTTTTTTCTCATTTTTAACAGTCAAACCAACCCTCTCGGAAATAGTTTGATAGTTTGGTAACTTTTATGTATATGTTTCCTCATCCTCAGGTACTTTACGGATGTGCTAGTCCTTTGCATCCTCTTAAGGTCTCTTCTTTGTTTAATCCTATATGATGATGTCCTCATCAATATTAATTATTAATAATGTTTTACTTTCACACAATACAAATGCCATAAGCTCTTTGGGGACTGGGTCTTTTCAGCTGTGAACCCCCTACATAGGGAGCTTGTCCACATTTCAGCTCTGATTTCAGTGTCCCCATTACGAGAAGTATCTTTTCTCAGTAATCACGGACGTAAAACTATAAAACAAATCACACCATAGAGCTCCGGAAGCAGACGCAGGGACATCTCTGGGCCTCAGTTCTTCCCCGGCCGGCCTAGCACGTCATTGCTCACACGCTCCTAACGGGATGCCTCACGCCCTCAGGCTCTGTAAGTGTGCCGGGGATTGCTAACCCTAAGGCGACAGAGCTCGATTTGAGAGCTAGGCCGTTTTGAGAGGATCAAAATAACTCTGGGTCATCTCTCTAGCCTGAGAGAGACGCTGAGTATCTTCTGGAGTGAGAGAAGAGAGGAGAAGATTGGACTCTTCCAGAATCCCCAGTGTCGAACCCTTCCCCAGTGGCAGCCACTGGACTCTGACTGATTCTAAGGACCCCCATCCCTGTCGCCCCAAGATGCTGGAGGTCATTATTGTCACTATCCCGCCCATTAGTTAACAGATAAATGACTCGTGTTCTCTCCTTAGATTCCCTGCCGTGAAGAAGAAGTTCATGGCAGAGCTCAAAGAATTACGGCACAAGGAGCAGAGCCCGTACGTCGTTCAGAGCACCATCAGCTTGATCATGGGGATGAAGTTCTTTCGAATTAAGATGTACCCGGTGGAGGACTTCGAGGCCTCTCTTCAGTTCATGCAGGTAACGTCATCCAAGAGCTGCCGGCTGGGAAAGCGCCTTCCTGGGCGGAAACCCACTCACTGGGTAGAAAAGTCTTACTTTCCCCTCAAGAGTTCGTAACAGGCTTTGTAACCAAATGACAGAGTTGCGGGCACAGAATTTCTTGTTAGAGCTTAATACCATCTTTGGGACAGGGCGACAGGGCGTCCCGTGGAATGTCTGGTTAACCTTTTTCCTCTTTTCCTACCCATTGGCTACATATTGTTCTGTGAATAAAATAGAGCCGATTTGTTTACTTTTTAGCATTGAATCGGCCATGTTAACATTCACGATCATCAGAACTTTACATAACGAAGACATTTTTTGTATTTATATTCTAAGAGCCTATTTTTTAAAATATCTACCGAACCACACAGGCTTAGGTGTCAGTGACACAGCATTTGTCATTATATGCCAACAGAACTGTTATTAATGAGGATTTCGCAGAATGTGCAGCTTTATTAGAGTTTATAAAACGTTCATATGTAAAGGTTTTTTTTCCTATTCTGTGAATCAGACTTAGTGAGGACCTCAATCAGTAAAGAGTGTAGACCTAGGGTTATGAATACAGGTCCACACTCACCAGGACGGCAGGAGGCGAGGGTGACAGCACGTGCTGTTGAGAATGTGCAGAAAATCAAACCTTCATACACTGCAGGTGGGGACGTACGAAGGCACAACAGCTTTGGCAAATATTTTGGCAGTTCCAAATGGCAAATCCAGCAATGCCTCTCCTAGGTATATACCAAAGAGAAATGAAAAAAATATATATATATCCACTCAAAAAGTGTTCCTGGCAGCATTGTTTATAATGGCAAAAACGTAGATCAAACCGAAGTGTCCAGCTGATGAATAATAAACAAAACGTGATATAACACGATGGAATATTACTTAGCCGTGAAGATGAATGAAGTACTGGCACATGCTACCATATGGATGACCTTGGAAATATCGTGCCACATGAAAGAAGCCAGTCACAAAAGGCCACGTATTATATGACTCCTTTTAAATGACTTGTCCAGAATAGGCCAATCCGTAGAGACGGAGCGGGTGTGTGGGGCCAGGGCAAGGGGGTCTGGGCAGAGAGGTTGGGAATGGCTGCTCAGAGGTACGAAGAGTCTTTGCAGGAGAACAAGAAGGTTCCAGATTCGGTGGTGGTGACTGATGGCTGCGTAGTGGTGGAAAGGTGAAAAACTTTTGAACCATACACTTTACATGGGCGAGATGCAGGGTGTGCAAACTGCACCTCAGAAACTCTGCACAGAAACACACATAGGCTACACATCAAACGTCCTGGATTTGAAATCAAGCCCCAGCTCCGTGACCTCAGGCAGGTCAGACTGAACCCCTCCCAGCCTCACTGACCTTATCTGCAAAGCGACGACAAGGACAGTAACCATGGACAGTGGTTCTGAGGGTTCTTGGTGCATGGTGAACACTCAGCAGCTGTTAACCGTGACTATTTTTATTCCTGATAATTCACACATCTCCCTGCTTGAATCAAGGGCGCTGTGAGAGAGTGTTTATCACACACGCACCGTGATGGAGGCGGGGACCACGATCCTGGAGACCACAGCTGCCTTCGTCACTGCACCTTTTCACACGGGCAGTGCCTGTCTTGGACTGGGGTCTCGGTGTGATATTGACAGACTGAGGACTTTAGTAGCTGTCGTTGGCGAGGGTCCCAACATAGACTGGAAATAAAGGGTAGTAGCTAATGTGGATAGTGATGCATCATCCCAGCCCAAGATGCTCCATGAAGACAACAGCCAGTGAAGACCCCAGGATGTTACCCCAAGATGCCAAGTTCCAGACGGGTCCCCGTGTGATTCCCTGGGCAACGACATCCCTCCCTACTAGACGACAGTCCACAGGTGAAGACATCCTTGCTGAGGAACTTTCGCGAACATTTCCTCGTCTGAGGCGGGGCAGGGAGCCTTCCAGCCTGGCTCGTAAACCTGAACCATAAAAAGCCTTGTGACGTCGGGGCTGGTGAATAAAGCCCCCCGCGTCCGCAGCCGTCAGGGTCTACATGGTCTCCCCACGTTCACCTTCTCTGGGCGTCTGCGTCTGTGGGTTCGTCGAGGGCCCAGGGCCCCACTCACAGTAGGCGGTGAACAGAAATGTGTTGGAAGTGAACACTGAACGAATCAGCAGGTGTCAGCGGGTGGCCGTCGGCTCGCTGGCTGTGGAGGTGCCGTGTCCGTTCGGGGGGGCAGTGGTTTGACATCGACGTAGGAGCTGGGCGGGAGGAAAGGCCGCCTTGGCGAATGTCATTCTGGCCCCGGGAACTTGAATACGAAAACCGCGTCTGCGGTTGTGTTAACGGATGGGGGACTATGCGACGTCAGCGTGTATGGTGGAATTAAGAGCTGTTTCCTTAAATTCGTGCAAACCCTAACGTTCTGTGTGCACGCCTCACTGTTTTTCTGCTCGCCAGGAATGTGCACACTACTTCCTCGAGGTCAAGGACAAAGACATCAAGCATGCTTTGGCCGGGCTTTTCGTTGAGATCCTGGTCCCGGTCGCCGCCGTGAGTCATTCCGTTTCCATTTTTCAGTGCTTTTCACCTTCGTTGAGAGAATGGAATTAATATAATGGTAACGTGCGTCTGTGTTTCAGGCGGTGAAAAATGAAGTTAATGTCCCCTGCCTTAGAAACTTCGTTGAAAGTCTCTACGACACCACACTGGAACTCTCCTCTCGGAAGAAGCACTCCCTGGTTAGTAACTGTGACAAAACGCAGAGCACAAAACCGCAGAGACAAAAATGCTTCATTTTGGCGGGAGTTGTGTGAGGGCCCTGGTGGGACCTCACCCGCAGCTCGCTCAGGGACAGGCAGCGTTTCAAAACGCGAAGCCTGCCCGTAACATCGGGCACAGTCGACTCACGCGAGGGGTTGAGGCCCTGTCACCTCAGGGGACGCTTCTGGTCCCAAGCGTTCTGTGGTTTACTTCCAAGGTTGGCTTAACTCAGTGTCTGCTTTAGTTTCTGAGATATTTCCCCCCCACACAATCTGAAAGCTAAACGTTTATAATAACAGGTTCTCTTCTCGTTCCCAGAGTCATCTCAGGCTCACCCTATCCCGATACTCAGAACCAAAATGGACCAGGAAGGACAGGGGGCTGGGACACAGGCAGGACCCCGGGGGCGTGACTCTGTCAGGACTGAGAGAACGATTTTTGTGGGGAGCTTTGGCGCTGAAGAGCAGTGTAGAGAATTATTTGAAATTACTGCAGCCTTTTGACTTCAGTGGTCAATATAGCCCTGACTTATGGACCAACAAGGGGTCCACCAGCTGCCATTGCAACAGTATGGCAGGAGCCACCCGCCCAGGCCGCTGCTCGTCGGCATGGGTTGTGCTGGCCTGCCACACAAGGCCGTTGTCACCACTGTCCCAGCAGATTCGTTGCTTGGCCAGCCCTGGGGACGAAGCTGCTCGTCTGTCTGCATTAGGTGGTCATCGTGACAAATGTCTTGGTTGTGTGTCGTGTTGGCCTGGTTTTGTCTTCCGGTTACTAACTAGAATGAGAGCCGCACTCAGTGGCAGCAGTAGTTCCAAAGCAGTTTAAAATTAAGTCACTCAAAATCAGACCTAAGTTAATGAGTCGTTAGGCACCGAATACCATTGGGGCAATTGTTTTTTTTGCTAATTCAGGTTCATGTTCGGGTTAAATCTTCACTCGCCGTATTTTTGAGCGCCATAAAGGCGCACGCTGTCTGGTTCAGCAAAGTTGTGACAGGTTCTGCATGCGTGCTTTTGGGTGGCCGGCCACCCATTAGCTTTCCTGTCTTCTCCAGCTGCTTTAGGCAGAAAGGATAGTAGCACCTCTGTTTATTCCATCGTAAGCACATTCCTTCTGCGGTTAAATTTGTCTTGGAGGAGTTTACCAATGTAATAACATCTCTTTTAGGAATCTTCCTTAATTACGGGAAGATTACATGCAAAAGCAAACACGGACGCCTACCTCTAAGATGGGGACACGCTAGTTGATGTGGATGAGCGAAAAAGCTGGGAACTTTTTCAGAATGAGCCAAGCCTTCCTGCTTCTGTTCTGAGGAAAACGGATTTGCTTTGACAATTTATAACTGGAGGCGAAAGCAGTGATTTTCACTTATCACACACTTGTTCACTACACACATGTCTAGATTATTCCATCCCCGCCGTCATCAGAAAGTGTTGGCTGAATGTCGACCTCTGTGTGGCATCCCTCGGGCCTGATTGTGTTCTGAGGGCCTGTTTATTCTGGGCCATACAGAGGGAGGCGGACGGCCGTGGCCCCTGAGAGCGCGCGTCACCCGGTGTGTCAGATTCTAAACCCTCCTGTGACCTCGTCTCCTTTCTCCTCAGGCCTTGTACCCTCTGGTGACCTGCCTGCTCTGCGTCAGTCAGAAGCAGCTGTTTCTCAGCAGGTGGCACATTTTCCTCAACAATTGCTTATCCAACCTGAAGGTGAGTATCTGCGGGCTTTTGTTAAACAAAAAACCCTTTCTCATAAAAATATGTCTAATTCTTAAACGGATATCTGTGCTTCTGTGAGCGTTTGCGAGACAGTTGTCCCGTGCTGTTGAAATAACGAGAAATACATTCATTAGGGTTGTCCTTATAAATTATAGTCAGTTTTCGAAGGTGAGTAGTAATAAGAGAAATCACAAGAAACTTGGGGTGCTCTTTTCTCATAAGGTCACTTTGAAAGTAGAATTCAATGCTCCTCTATGTTCAACTATTGACACAATAAAAAAAAACTATAAAAAACATAAATGATTTGAAAAAAGGGAAGTCACACTTCATGGGTAGAAGCACATGAATTGATTTCAGAAGCTCCTCTACCCTGCCCCCCCAAAAAATTCTAGGAAAATACCTTGGGTGGGGGGGGTGGTTTCCATTCTGTGGGGGTTTGGCTTAGTACCAGAACATACTTAATTCCCGCCACTGCTCTTTGTGATCGTTTTAAGGCCACATGCCTGCAGGTCAGCGCTGAGTGGTCACTGAGCGAGTCTCCTCGGGCAGGTGGCTGGTGGGTGTGGGGACAAAGTCACGGTCCCCAAGACGCAGGGACCTGCAGGGACAACAGCTGTAACGATTTCCTGTAAAACTGGCTTTGTGCCTTGAGAGAGGCGAGCACTTTGGGGCTTGTAGTGACCCGTTGGCGAGGGACAACTAAATGAAAGCCACGCCAGTGTCGGCCCGCCCAGCACGTGGGTTCCATAGTCATCCCAGCTGCGTGCAACGTATCGGATTTCTTTTATGAGGCCGAAATTCACTTCTTTAGAACTTTTGAGAAATGCACTCGCTTATACAATCCTGTGTGTGCTTCTGTGTGTCGCCTCTTCTTTTCCGTTCTAAGATACTTTAATTTGGTGAAGTAGGTAATTACATCATTTTGGCATTGATCATAATTACATGATAATCTGCGCTAGAGCTGTTTTAAGCACCGGCTAGATTCTGGCTCTCAAGGCTGATTGTGGAATCCAAGACTAGAATCACTTATCCTCTTCAAATTGGCACCGCACTATAAAAGCAGTGGATAGAGGGTTAAGCTTTTAAGTATTCTGCGGAACAAAACTTTTCAGGGTGATCAACTGTGACATAATGGCCACTCTAAGGTATTTTTTGAGGGATTTATCCGACTGTCACAAAACTCTGACACATAGCCCAGTGTCTTTCTTATGTGTGATTGTGTCCACTTTTAAGTTATCCAGTAACTGGTTCCAGCTAAACATGCTTTATTGTTATCTTTTTAAAAATTTTACATTTTCTTCCCATAGAAAGAGGTTATTTTGTTCAAAACAGAGAAATTATGACATGTTCTCGGTGCATGTTTCGTTATCTGTTATGCCAAATGTGCTTGCGATGAATTTTAGTTAAAATTATATTTTGTACGACAGTCTCTTGTTGTGGCCAAAAAGACCAACATTTTTATCATTTAACGTTGGGTTAAATGATAAAATTACTTTGGAATTGAATCGCTTCCAAGTCAGAACATTGTTTGGAACTCGGGTTAAAGGTCACTGAAAAGACTTAATGATGGGGTTGTCTGTGGCCCTAGAAGGGGTGTTTCTCCGTGCAGACACTTCAGGCTTGGGGAGTTCACGAAAGGGAAAGGCGCAGATCACAAAGAGTCGGCAGAGTGGAGGCCGAACCGCGTTCTAGAATCCAGCGCAATGCATCACGTGTTTTACGAACCGGCCATGGCGCGAGGTGTGGGGGAAGGTGCTGGAAGGGGGGAAAATGGGGGAAGTCAGCTATAAAAGCAACTAGATACAGAGCCGAGCTTGGCCTTTCTTTGGGACACGTTATGGAATGAGGTTGCAGAACACGTGGCCCAGGCCATGGCGGGCAACGAGCCGGGAGCAGGGCGTGTCCTGTGCCCTTCCCAGAGGCCTGCACCCCATGACGTGGAAAAGGTAGTTATGAGGCCAAGTAAAGGCTGTGACATTTTGCTTTATGGGTAAAAAATTGTTGGAAATTCACCCCGTGGAGGCTAAAAGACATAAAAATGTCCTTGATGAGTTACAATCAGAAGGAAATTGTATCACATCCGTTTAGAACTAAACCCAGTATGGATTAAATGGGACGATTTGAAAATGTCACAAATATACAGAAAACCTTCCTACACCTCGCGAGTCTTCAGTGTGCGGGGTGGGGGGGGAAGAGCTGAGGGAAAACTAACATGGTTTCAGAAATGTCATGTCATAAAGGACCAGCGAACTCATCTTCCCCCGTTAGCCTACCCCTTTCCCCCTCCAGCATCACCCCTCCCGGAGTCCCCCCTGCCCCACACATGCTTAAGTAATGAGCCTTGGCTTTGAACCCCAGACATTGAACTTGGCAGCCATCTTGGATGTGTTGTGCAGAAGCGGGTCGTCAAGGTGGCAGCCTGACTTAGAGCCTAGGAGTGAGTGTGTGCGAGTGTGAACAAGGTCATTTTATGCCAGCCTGCCGGAAGTAGTCTCCTTTGCTGACACACTGTAAGTCATTACTATTTATTTGTAATTAACCCAGTTTGCCACACATTAGCCAGGTGTCCTTGTAAAGTGACGAGAACCGTACAGCGCCTTCTCACTCCGACACTGACAACTTTCAGACACTCTTGGTCAGTGGTGACCAACACTTTTTTCTTCTATGTGTTTTATGTCAGAATCTGCACATGTCCATCTTATAAAAAATAAAAGATATATTCCCTTCGCATCTGCCATATATCCCTAATTGTGAAAAAAAAAGGATATATGCTTTGAAAACTTGATCTTATAGTACTCGTACTTTTTGTTAATTATCCATCCCCATTTATTAATATATCTTTTAAAATGTAGTATTTACATAAGTGTTTAGAATAACTGTTTGCTAGTTTCTTACCCTTTAAAATAGATGTAAGTGGGAGAATTTCTAAATTTCTTTTACAGTAATGAATATAATATGTCAGTGAGATCTGGATTCTAAAAACAAAACACAGCCAAAAGGAAACCCCAAAAGATAAGAAATGTATTTACTCTACGACCGATAATAAGAATAGCTCTCATTCATTCGAGCTCGGTTACGAGCCAGGTAGGGGCTCACATGCATTGTCACGGGGCGTTCTAAAAATGTCACAGGCAACTCCGAGTGCTCCCTGTGTTTTCATGGGTGCTGTTCATGATTTTCTAAAAGTGTTGCCCAGATAGCCACTCCTCATGTGAGGGTGAAACATTCGTCAGCCTAGCTCCATCATCCTAGAAATCAAAGTGCAGAATTAGAAAAGTTTCTCTTTTTTTTCATCTCAGTCCCTGCTTGTGCTAGAACTTGAATGCGTCCTTTATTCCATCGGTCACTAGGCCAACAATTCTCTACATGTGTCCCAGGCGTTGTCGTAGGTGCTGGGCATGCGTGGTTAGACCTTGTGACTCAGTGGGGGAGGCAGATGGTAAACAAGTAAACAAAGGCATGAGAAAAAAATTTCAGGTGGCAATAACTGCTAGAAAGAGGATCAAACAGGACATCGTGATAGTGAGTCCCAGAGGGGGGCACAGGTGGGGCATGGTGTGAGGGGGATGGTCTTCTGATTTCTCCTAAGGATCTCAAAACACGTGTGCTTGCCAGAAATTATTTGCCGAAACTTGTCTTCGGCGCCTAATACAGATTTGTGTGTAATGGGCAGAGTGAAGTGCAAGGAGGGCTTGTTTCAGCTTTTCAAATAATAGTAAGTGTATTAATATCTTTATTTCATCAGTGGAGCCACCGGGTAATGGATTAAGGGTCCCAGTCTGCAAGAATGCACTAATATTTGTGACACTATTTATTTTAAAACAGCTACTGTTCTCTTCAGAAATACCAAACTTAAACGAGCAGGACAGTATTAGCTAGTTTAAATATTAATTTTTAAGAAGTAGTTATTCTGCTTTGCTATCAACCTTATTTCTAAAAATGAGAACATCTCTTATCATCCATTTCAGATCTGTCAAAGGCACATTTCAAAGTGGAATATACAAATTCTCGTAGCACTTATAGGCTGGGTCTAAAAATTAGCGATCTAATGACAGGCTTATCACTTTTCATGAATGCCTTATTTATTCAGCCATCGAAAAGGGAAGTGATTATAGAGAGTATTCTAAACTGTAGCACATACGTTATGTGGATAATATAGTCCCGAAAAAGAATGAAATATGAGCAGAGCAAATTGATTCAGGTATCAAACGGAAATGCCACAAAGAATTGAGGTCTTGACCGTGACATATCAAGGAATATGGCAAAGAGAAATCTGTTTGCCTGAGTGGCTTTCATTGAAACAGAAGAGAAAACCAGAAGGTGTTTGAGTATGACAAGCTCGAAAGGTGACTAAAATTGTTTCTCAGTCCATGGCGATAGATGCTCACCTTAGCATGCATGAGAATCCCCCGAGACGCACAGGTGCCTTGGCGTCCACTCACGGACCTCAAACTCTGGTCTGTCTGGTGAACCTGTCGCCAGCTAAGTTCTCGGTAGATTCAGCCCTCTCTGCTTGTCACTGTTTACCGTGAGTTGCTGTAACAAAGTCAAAAGCAACATTTAGAGCAGGCGGGCACGGTGTCGGGCAGGCTGGCGTGTCACATGACCGGGGGGAAGTGCAGGGATCTGGGAAAGGTTCACCCCGAAGCCTGCCGGTTTGTTGGACAGTTTTATCAATGTAACTTCAGATCCATAATTAATCTGTTGGTGACATAATTAATGGAGAAGCAGGTTCCAATGGGAGAACATGCTTTCGATCTCAAAGTAGAGTTTTTTGACACAGAAACTTAGCTTTTCTAAATCTAAAACTGACTTCCTATAATCTCCCTAGAATTTATTCACGAGACATCTTTATTCAGAAAATAGGTCAAAGATAAACTTCATTCTAGGTCATTTTGAAACAGTTACGACTTCTACAAAAACCAAATTATGTACCCTAAGAATATGACAGCTAAAACAGGACAAGATAAACGAATAAGGGAAGAGACGTAATGTAAAGCAAAAAGACCTCTGAGAAAGTCGAGTGAGTTTTAAAGACAGTTTTGCAAACACGTATCGGTCCCCTGCAGAACTGGGGGACCCAATCGATGTCGGGGTGAACAACGTCTTTTCTCTTCAGACGTCTGAACAAGACCACGCAGAAAGCTGAAGGTGTGAGGGTGGGAGACCCTGGGGAGGGGAGAATTTTTTAAAGAAAATGTTGAAAGATTAGACGAAACTCTAATTTTGGATGATGACAATACAAAATAGAGCAGAGAAGTGATTATCGTAAAAGTTAGGACGCGTTATCCGCTGGAGGGAAACGGTCATCATTGAAACGGCAGGTGATGGGGACTTCAGAGTTGGTAGAAAAACTTTTCTGTTTCCCATTTGTACGTTTTATCTTTTAATTCTGCCCTTTGAATTTATCGGGGTGACACTGATTCGTAGCATAAGTTTCAAGTGCATGGTTCCACCTGCATGTCACATTGTGTGCTCGCCACCCAAAGCCTGGTTTCCCGTTACCGTGGGTTTGACCCCTTTACAGCAGGAAGTGGTCTTAGAGGGATGGGATTCAGGGCACCGGGGAGGGACAGGGACTGCACGACGGCAGTGACATTCGTGTAGACTGTAGGGAAGCAGGGGCGGGCGTGAGGGAGCCCCAGTCCTAGTATGCAGAAGGCCCGGCTGGGCTTCGGGGAGCCGGTGGGGGAACAACGGGATGGGGGCGGGAGAGGTCAGCCACGTCCGGGGGTGTCACCTGATCCCCCAGGTTCTGGGGCGACCACCCAACCACGCTTTTTAAATCGGGGACATAAGCAGGACAGCATCAGTGGGACAGTCCGATGGGTGCCTTGTTGCCCAGAAGCCAGCGGCTCAGCCACCTCTGCACTCTCCCACCTGCCGGCCAGGCCCGCTCACGTGGTCTCCTTGCTCGTAGTGCTTCCCGTCGTGAGAACCGGTCCCCTTGTTTTGCATGGCACACAGGGTCCTTCACATGACCGCTGCCTTCCTCTGGAGCCTCTCCGACCACGGCCGCTCACCGGGCCCCAGGCCCTTCCAGCGGCCCTCTTCGCCAGCTCTCCTGGCACCCGTGTGCTGTTGCCTGAGACACTCCCCCTCACCGTGATTGGCTCACACAGTCCCGGGTTCCTAGTGCCACGCACATTCTCTGGCCCGCGTGGCCGCTCAGGCGTCCGCTAGGCGGACGGGTGAAGGACGGGGGTTCACCTGCGTTTCCATCCGCCCCCCGGAGACCGTCTCCAGCCTCCTTCCTTGGCTTTGCCACCGGCCACCTCTCTCCATCCGCCAGCCCCAGCCCCTGCCGCTTTTCTGACACCTCAGTCATGTATATCCCATCCGCGTCCCCCGCAGTTGGTGACCACCTGGCGGAAAAGGTGATGTCTCCTCTCGTGACCTGGTTCCAGCAGGGCGCCTGCCACACAGCTGTCCCACCAGTAAACACTGGAGGATGGTTAGCTGGGAGCTGGGGGGCAGGGGCTACCAGGACATAGTGACACAGGACAGATCGGGTTGCCTGGAGCTGAGGGAGGAAGTCTCAATGAGAGAATGACAAGCCTCCCCCAGAACTCAGGGCTCTTCGGGTCCCTCGTCATGGATGGTTAGCCCACAAGTCCCCGATGATGGCTGTGCCCCGTGGGCGCCCCGCCACTGACCCGGGGCCTCGGGCGTCCCAGCGTCCAGAAAATACTCGTCCCGCGTCTGTCTCGGTTTACTCTCAATCTCACGTGCTGCTTTCTGTCGTAGAATAAAGACCCCAAGATGGCCCGCGTGGCACTGGAATCTCTGTACAGGTTACTCTGGGTTTACATGATCCGAATTAAATGCGAAAGCAACACAGCGACTCAGAGGTAAGGAGCCGGCGTGGCCTCGTGGCCACCACGTCCCTCAGCCACCGGGGAGGGGGTTTCGTTTTGTGACTTCCCTACGCTGACCCGGCCAGAAGCTGGTCGAAGCTGGCAGTTTCTAGAAGATCTCAGTCCTCAGGGCAGTGTCGGGCTCTCCTGAGTCATCGGCCCGGCAGCCGCACTGGAAACTCCAGCCTCGACCGGGGTCTGTGTCCAGGGCTGCCTTTGTCACCTTAACTCACAAAGGAAGCAGCTGCCATTTCCCTGCTGCCCTCGGTTTTCCAGAAACAGTTTTCATGGAGTAATGTTATGCTAATGGGAAAGGATGAAGTGGTTTGTTTTCTTGGGACTCCCAGCGATAACCCAGATAAGATGGAGCGCCTGCCGTTTGCCATTTGCCATGAGAACCCAGGCTCGGCCCATCCTCCTCATTCTTTCTCTTTCCCCTTATCTTGCAGCCGGCTCATCACCATCATCGCCACCCTGTTCCCCAAAGGGTCCCGCGGAGTGGTGCCCCGCGACATGCCTCTCAACATCTTTGTGAAGATCATTCAGTTCATCGCCCAGGTAACGCGTCTCCCCACTGCCCCTGGGCAGCCGGCCACCCCCTCGGGAAGGCCTGGCGGCTGAAGCGTCCAAAATATCCAAAATATCCCCTTAGGTGTCCACTTTTCAGAATGGCTTTGCAAGTGTTTTCACACGTGGCTTCTGCTTTTTGCCTCGAAGCAGACCGTGACACGGGTATGTCCAGTGTTTCCAGCATGTGACCAGCGAAGGGACTAAGAGACTGAATTGAAGTGACCCACGTAAGGTCACAGAGCCCATCAGTAAAAGGGTTTGTCAACTCGTAGTCCCTGCCTTTTTCCTGCTTCTCTCTCTTGGAGTCTCAGGTCAGGAGGAGGCAGAGTCTGGTGTTTCGAGGGCCTCAGGAGAAGACCCTTTCGTGAAATTCGGGGGGTGAATAACAGTTCTGTAACTTCCACCCCGTGCATAAGAAGATCGTACTGAACTGATCCGTTAACTTGACGTGTTCTGATTCACTTAAAACCCGGGTCCGGTCATATTAAACCTAGTTTTTTCGTGCTCAGTTTACTATTTAGACCCCAGAGTTTTTAAAAGCTTTTTGTGAGTCAACGATTTCATCACAACTTTTTATTTGCAGAGAAATCTTAAAAGATGATTATTCCAGGTCGAGCTCCGCCACAAGCCAGCTCTATACCCTTAAACAAGGCAGAGAACGTTTTTTCTCTGTATGTGTGTAAGAAGTGCGTGAAAGTGCACCTCAAAATGTCTGGGGGGCAAAGGGAAATGAGAGGCGTGGACATACTGTTGAAGCACAATTGATGTTGGTATAAAGACCTAAGGTTTAATTGTTGCTTCAAAGATGGTTTAATATACGATATCTCTTTGTACGTTTGGTCCAGTGAAACACCTTTGTAATGTTTGTGCTTAGGGAAAGGACATTCGATACTTGCTTGGCAGGCAGATCAATTAATGTAACTTTTCTACATGTCATTGCCACGTGGCTGAGAATGTGCTTCGATTATTCTGGAATAACTTGTTATAAAATGAACCTGTCATATCTTCACAGCCACTATCTCAAATTATTAGAATCTGGCCCCAGCCTTCTCATCTAAGTAACCTTGACATGTCTAGTTTCTTGATTATTCATTTCACTGGCAGAATTGCCTGTTAGAATATGAGCCCAAGGATTTGCAATCTTCGCGAATAGAAGAAGCAATTTTGGAGCGGTATTTTTTTTTATTTCATTTTAACTGGAGTTTCAGGACGTTAGTAGCATTTGCGGTACCAGAAGGAGAAGTTGGGACCATGTATGAGCCCAGACACTCCAAGTGTGATTTTCCATTTCTTGTTTTTCTGGTCACTCGTCATCCCGAGATTTGGGGGCTCATTGCATACGTTACATCATGAGAGCGTCTCTGCACACCACGTGAGGACAGAAGCAGCTCCATCAGAGGCTCGGCGGGTGTGGTGACCGGTGACACTGATGAGGACCCCTCTTCCCCTTAGCGGCCACCTGTTCGGTACATGTGACGAAAGTGGATGTTTTCCGTTTAGTTTGTATTTTAACACGTTTTGTTTGGTTTTTCTTTTTTTCACTACAGGAGCGTTTAGATTTTGCGATGAAAGAAATCATTTTTGATTTTCTTTGCGTGGGAAAGCCAGCCAAAGCTTTCAGTCTCAACCCAGAGGTACGAATGACCCTTCTCAGTATTCCTAGCGGCGGGGGCATTGGCACAGCCACACTTTTGTGACTCAGGGGGATGGCTGATGACATCTTCTCCAAAGTCTCCAATTTGTTTCTGTCCGTGTAATTTGACTAAACAGTACAGAGGTAGAATTTTAGAAATAGGCTTTGGGAATAGGCTTACAACGCTAAGGGTTGACGTGCTACCGTGTTCTGATCTCCCGTGATTGAGTAAACTTTGCCCCCAAAAAAGATAATCTCAGCACAGCGTAGGTTGTTTTGTCTTAGAATAGTCAGTACTTTCATTTCCAACTATTCCAAGGCACATTGACGAATGATGAAACAAAGGAACAAATACAGCAACGAAACACTGAAATCCAGTGAGATTAAATAAACGGTATATGCTAGCGTGTCTCTGTGGCTGTATCATGCCCAGGGCCAGGTGGGCTGTGGACACGAGTGACACAGAGTGAGACACAGTGTGGAGTGCTGGGGCCTTGGCAAGGGGAAAGCACCTTCCACGTTCAAGTTCAGAAAGCGCCATTGGTGGAGGAGAGTACACCTGGCCATCCACCTCCGCCGTGGCCCGAGGGTGGGAGCACTGGACCGGGAGTCTGTGGAGCGGGGTGGCTCCCTTGCAGTGGACGCTCACGCTTTCACCCATGGTTTGGCTTTGACCTCCCTGGACCTCAGCCTTCCCACCAGTGTGATGGACAACGTTCTCTCCGCATCACCTTGCAGAACTGGGACATTTGTGATATTACAAACTGACACAGATCAAAAGAAAAATATTTTTTAAAAAATTGTTCCTATCATCCCTGTGACGTCTTCTGGCTCCTTCATTCTGTGGGTGAGGAAGGGGACACAGAGGCCAGAGGCTGGACATAAGTGCTTGGTCCTTAGCAGAGGGAGCCCGGTCTGCTGACGCCTTCCCTCTCCCTGCCACAGCCTTCATCCCTCCTCGGTGCTCAGGTGGCCAGGGTCTGGGGACAGCTGGAGATGCCCCCAGACGAGAGTTCCTGTCTCTGTCTGATGACGTCACGGCTTTTGGAATGGCTGCAGCTGTGGCCCGTGGGCTGGTGACAGGGACAGAGAGCCCGTGTAAACCCAGGGCGTTTCGGCTGGATGGGGACCCAGACCCCAAACGCCCCTTGCCGAAAAGGTTCTCCAAATACCTTTCACTTCTCAGGGGACAGGGCTCTCCTGTCTCCTACAATCAACTATCAGAGTTACCGGGCTCTTTGTCTAAAGGAACAGTGGGAGCTGCTGCCATCGCCATCACCGTCCCTAACGTCTGACACCCTCGGTTCTCCCCTCATCCGGTCAAGGACAGATCCCTTAACCTCTCTGTGCAGGGCAGTTGGAATTATAGTTTCTGAAAAAACTGTTGAAAAATAGGAGATATTTGAGTATCTTCTATTTCTCTGAACCGTATAGGGGTATAGAAGAGTTGGTTTATCAGTGGTTGGTGACCAGAAGCTCGGAGGCCCACATCCAACCCCGCCCTACAGCTCAGACAGGTCTATTTAAGACCCAATCTGGATTTGTTCCCTGAGAAACTGCGCCTCATGACGTATGTCAAGCGTACGCCACCTTCCGAGTGGACTAGCCTCGCCCTGTCTTAAATAGCATTTTGAAAGTCGCCGGGAGAACCAGGCCCAGGGAGCTGAAGAGTGACCTCACCGCAGAGTCTGCGTCGCACCCCCACTCAACAGGAGGTGTCCAGATAAGCGTCTTGTGCCCGTTCTGGCCGAGATGGTGTCCGAGACGCACCCTCATCGTCTTAAGAATTCACTCACCTGTGAGAGGGTTTCTCAGCCCCCCATTTCTCTCATGTTCATCTCGATATAATAACATGAAACTGGGGGTCCTAGCCAGGGCCAGATGCAAGAATAAGAAATAAAAGGCGTATGGATTTAAAAAGGAGACATAAAATTTACTTTATTCAGAGACATATTGCCTATACGGAAAATATCAAAGAATCTACAGAAAACCTACTAGAACTAATAAGTGATTGTAGAAAGTTTTCGAGATATAAGAGAAATGTTTAAACTCAATGTATTTCTATATTCTAGAAATGAACAGCGAGAAGTTGAACAATTTACAATAGCAATGAAAACAAAAGACATAGTAGGAAAGCTAACAAAATATGTGCAAGATTTGTATACCGAAAATGAAACATTAAGAGAAATCAGAGAAATCCCAGATAAATGGGATAAGTGCACTGAAGCACTTAAGATTTTAAAAAGGTCAGTTGTTCCCAAATTTACAAAGACAACAATCCCAATAATAATCTCAATTAAAATTCTTTAGCGTGATAGCTATTTTTGTAGAAATCAACCGATTCTGAAATTTATATGGAAAGTATAAGGAACTAGAATAACCAACCTAATTTTGCAAAAGAATAAAATCGGAGGCTCGCATGCCCAGATTTCAAACTTGCTGTAAAACCACAGTGGCAGCCCCGGCGTCAGGATGAGGACAAAGACCAATGGAACAGACTAGAAACCCAGGAACAGACCCACACAGGTGTGGTCAAGGGTTCTGGACAAATTCCCAAGTCATTTCAGTGATAATGGCTTCTCTAGTAAGCGGAGCTGAACAATTGCACGACCACTGGAAAGTAACAACCCTCGCCTACAATTTTCACTGTAGGCAAAAATTAACTCAGAATGAATCACAAACCCAAAATTAAAATCCAACATGACAAATCTTACGGAAGAAAACAAGATCAAATCTTTGTGACCTTCAGGTGGGCAACATATTCCTCGGGACACCAAAAACATGAATTACAAAAGAAAACACAATGAACACCATCAAAATATAAAAAGTCTATGGTTTAAAAGACACTCTTTATAAAGTATAGGGTCACAGTCCAGGAGAAAATATTTGCAAAACACGTATCTCATAAAGCACTCTTATCTAGAATTAATAAAGAACTCTCTGAACTCAACAATAAAAAAGACAAACAAACCTATTTGTCTTTAAATGGGCAAAATGAACAGCCTCTTCAGCAAAGAAAGAGACACAAGTTACTAAAAAGCTCATGGAAAGATGTCAGTGTCATCAGTCATTGGGGAAAAGGAAGTTCAAGCCACAATCGAAAGTGCCGAGAAAGATCCAGGGCAACCGCAAGGTCACATGATTTTTGTGACAATGCAAAAACATACAGCTACATTAGAAAGCAGTGGGGCAGTTTTTAGAAGGTTAAACAGACACCTACCTTATGACAGAGAAATGTTCCATCTCAAGATATTTATCCGAGAGAAATTCAGATATCCACGGAGGCCGGTGTGAATGCACACAGCCACCATACTCACACTTACACTAAGAAATCAGAGCAAGTTTAGGTGCCAGTGAATGGCTCATCAAACAACCATTGGTACAGTGGAGTCCTTGCCAACAGTATAAAGGAAGCAGCTACCAATGCTACAGCAACATCTCAGAAGCGTCATGTGAAGTAAAAGAAGCAAGACGCAAAAGCTTTGTGGTGATCGATTCCATTTCTGTCACGTTCTGGAAGAGGCAGAGCTACAGACGGAAGTAGGATGGTGCTTGTCAGGCCCTGGGGTCGGGCGACTGAGTAGAGAGAGGAGCGAGGGGTCCTTGGGGAACGAAGGAAATATTTTATTCCTTGACCGTGATGGTGGCTGCCTGACTACAAATGTTTCTCGAGACTCAAAAAATACACACGCCTAGAAAACATTCCTTGGAAGAATTACTAAAATACATGAGGGCACTCATGCACGTGAATATCCAGTTAGATTTCTGAAGTTAATACTCATTCGTTCTAGAAAACAGAGGAGAGGGTATTATTAGAGACCACAAAATCACGAAGTGCATGTTCAATTGGATATAAATGAGCCAAATCCTAGTTGGAATATTATTATTCCTGAGGCTAGAATAAATAGTTTAAAATGAATAGAAACCGATATTACTTGATGTTAAAAAAAAATGTCATCCTGGACCCCAGAATATGTGATTGGGGCAAACCTGGCTTTGACATGTAGCTTCCCACACACTCGTTAGTTGGCCTCATTTCCTCACCTGAAGAATGAGAATAACCATACCCTCCTTGCATGGCCGTTTTAAAGGTGGGAGTTGGGCAGTTCTGAATACACTTTATTCAGAATAGATAAAGTCTGTCTGGATCGCCAGGTTAGGCCTAGAATAGAATAATAGTCGTTTGCTTTGGGAACGTACTATTTCATGTGTTTTGAAAACATGGACATAAATGTTTCATGCGTGGCTGTTTAAGGAAGTACAGATGCTCGGTGTCTTCTGGCTTTGTGAGACTATTGCTACCGGGATCCCCTTACCGAGTCACCTTCTGGAACCAGTATTATGCCTTACTTAGGCCTGCGGAAGATAACGTGCATTTTTTTTTTTATCAGTAACAGGTTCTGTGGCATTGAATTTTTAAAATTTCTTTTCAAACCTGCCAGCCATTGTAAATCAAAAGTCAGCCACCTGCAATTCAGAGCAGATGATTTTTTGTTTGGTGACTCACGTTTGGAACTCCCGTTTCGTTCAGTCTTTGTGCATTAACGCACGTGGCGTCTCTCTCCTCCCCAGAGACACAGAGCCTTCTGTTTGCCTCAGTTTACCTTAGTTGCAGTTACTCGAGAGAGTGACTGCCTGTTCTTTATTGGTGCACCCAGGATCCCCCCAAAAAGAGTACGACCATCGCAAACATGCCTTCTAAGACTGTTGAAACTCTTCCCAGCTGCTTTCTTGTGACGCAGCAACAGAGAGTGGCAGAAACTTAATTTTGTTTTCATAGGTTGAGCTTGCACTCTTGTACCTTTTACTAGATTAGCGTGATCTAGAGGGTGGGCCACGCTCAGCTTCTCTGAGAGGCTGATGGTTGAACTGCGCCGCAGTGGTTGGGTCTCCGCTGGTGTCCTGAACACATGGTCTCTCCCAGAGGATGAACATCGGCTTGCGGGCGTTCTTGGTCATCGCGGACAGCCTGCAGCAGAAGGATGGCGAGCCCCCCATGCCCGTTACCGGCGCCGTTCTCCCTTCCGGAAACACGCTGAGAGTGAAGAAAACATACTTGAGTAAAACACTCACGGAAGAGGAAGCCAAAACGATAGGTGGGTCCAAAGATGAGTTAGCTCTGGGCCTTATTCCGCCTTTAAGATGATGGGACACACTCACCCTTAGTGAGATGCGCTTTGAAAATACTCTTTGGAAAAGTAGCCGATAGGACATTCCAGCGTGATTGTGTCATTTGACTCAATGCTGGGATTTGATTTCTTGCCCTTTAAGATTTTTGGAACTTTCTGGTAAACACATTGCCATTTAATTGTTAGACTTTTCTCCATGGCCATTTCATACTTTTCATATTATCTACAATTTACATTTGCGTCCTTTGTTAGATAATGCTCTTTATAAAGCAACTGTATGTTTGTGTGTGTGTGTGTGTATGTCTGTGAGTGTGTGTTTATGTATGTATATATACACACACACTCTCACTTTTATCATTTCTTTTCTTCAGTAAAATTAGTGTAATCTATGTTTTAACCATGCCAAATGCCACATATGCCAGGTTATATTATCGATTTAGCCTACATGTGGTTATTTTCTTTTTCATTTATCAATCTTCATCTCAAGAGGTGATTTTTCTGTGTCCGTTTCTGGCTGAGCACCCGAATTTCGAAACCCACCACAAACTCTGTTGAGATAGTTCCCGATTTCCAAACCCTAGAGGAGAAGCATGAGGAAATGTTTTGCTTTAAATGTCTGTCCTTAGTTCTGCATGCTTCAGTGAGTCCATAAAGATTGAATGCATGAGAAATAACCATTACCAACTATTTTATCAAAGTACAAATTGAAAATGCAAAACAATTTATTTTTCATTTGCAGTGTACACATAAATATGTAAAATGCATGTAGGAAATACACATGCTATACACATTCTTCCTCTGTATGTACATTAACACGTGAGAGCAGTAAAAATAATACAGCCAAAGTGCATTTTCCTTTACTCTAAAGTTGATCATGAGAAGTCCTTTTGTTTATTTTACTAAAAAGAAAGCTACATGTATATTTCAGAGAATAATATAAATAATATGAAGTTATGAAAATCCTAATCCCAAATGATCTTTTATTCACATAATCACCGACGATGGTGAATTTTCTTGTATTAAACCGGAAACGTAAAAATTCGAAAACAGAACTTTCTATTTCCTTGTTTATTTTAACTCTCCTGGAAAATATTTTCCTTCAAACTACTAGCATTTCTGTTTATTAAATTTAAGTGATTATTTAGTGAACACCCACTGTGCAGGGCGCTGTGCCAGAGTTCTACTCATAAGAGATTGAATTGGACTCTGCTCCAAGAAGCCACTGGCAAAGAGAAAGTCTCAAGTAAAAACTATCATAGAGGATAAACAAACTGAGTTTTCGTTCCCTGGTAGAATTAGTCGAAGGTGTAACTCTCACGCATGTTTTCCAGGCATGTCATTATATTACTCTCAAGTACGCAAAGCTGTGGACAACATCTTACGGCATCTTGACAAAGAAGTGGGGAGGTGTATGATGCTAACTAACGTCCAGATGCTGAACAAGGAACCTGAAGACATGATCACGTGAGTACAGTGACCGGTCGGGTGACCGGAAGACACCAACAGAGATTCTTCCCATTTATTTTGTGCAGTCGGCTCTTGAACAACTCAGGAGCTGGAGACACCAACCCCTATGCAGGCAAAGATCCACGTGTAACTTTTGAGTCCCCAAAACGTAACAACGAACGACAGCCTGCCGTCGACTGGAAGCGTCACAGATACACAGTCACATAACTCATATTTCATATGTTATCGGTGTTAAATACTGTATCCTCGCAATAAAGTAAGCTAGAGAAAAGAACGTGTTAAGAAAATCATAAGGAAAGGAAAATATATTTACAGTGCTGGACATATTTATTGAAAAAAATCCGTGTGTAAGGAAGGGGACACCTGTGTCGTTCAAGGGACAACTGTATTTCATTCTCATCTTCTTAGAATCAGGTCTAGGAAGTGTTAAGGATGGTAACAAACATACTCTGATCATAGTTGACTAGCTCTAGAAATAAGATCAAACCTGAGATTGATCTTTTTGTTATATCTTTAAGCATCAGTTGGCCAGTCAGTTAGAAAATGAAGACTCATTGACAGGCTCACTTTTTTTGGAACCGGAGTTTCTCTCCCAAGCTCTTTCTCAGGTGGCCTGAGTTATCTCATCGCCAGTTCGCAGACACTCTGGCGATTTTCTGTTTATTCTCAGAAGACTAAACCATAGAATTTAAATATCCTGTTTTATCACTTAGGTCATTTGACAGATTTGATGGGTAGATAAGGGTTTCCACAAAAGTTATTGATAATAGATGTGGTTAAGAAGGCAGCTACCTATTTAAACAAATAGTAAAATAATTTATCATGAAATGTTCATTTTTCCTTCGGATTTTACAACACAGTATAGAAGGCATCAATTACTTTTTAACATTCATCGTCTCCAAGCGGTAAGAGAGAGGCATCTCTGCAGAGGCCAGGCCCATCAGCGTCTCTTTAAAAATCAGAAATGGGCGTATGGCTCTATATGTTACACGAGTGAATTTACTACACGTTAGGAAAGACTTATTTTCAGAAATACTTAATTTTTTTAAGAAATAGAAGAGGAGAAGCACAATGCATCAGGGAGGGACGCTTCCAGACGCCATGCTTGCTGGCGACATCAGTCCCCGTGGGCGTGCAAGTTTCATTTTTAAGCAGCGAATGTAGTAGCAACAGCCGTGGATTTCTTACGTGCTGTTGCACGGGGCCGTTTCCGTGAGCTCAGTGTTTTAACCGCAGCTGTTGGGGACGAAACCGTGGGACCTACTGAATGGCAAACGGTGGGGTAGGAAGCCACGGGCACCAGCCTTCTTCTTTTCAGCTCCATAGCTCTGTCCAACATGCAAATCTTTCTGAGTTCCCTAAACGGGCAAAATCATTCCAAGATAATACACAGCAACCAGCAGAAGGGGATTCAGTAAGGCGTGGGTTCGTGTCTTTGTTCACAGAGTCGATAGATTTTTTCAAAAGCTTTTCGTAACCTTTGGCAGCACTTGAACTTGATTTTTCTGTTCTAGGGGCGAGAGGAAGCCAAAAATAGACCTTTTCAGAACGTGCGTGGCCGCCATCCCTCGGCTGCTTCCTGATGGCATGTCAAAACTCGAACTCATTGACTTGCTGGCCAGGTGCGTGAGGCTGTCGTGGGCGCTGTCGGTCAGGTTGACTTCAGTCCTTTGCCACAATTCCTAAGAAAATTAAATGATTTTGAAAAATTAACACCTACCAAATGCGGCATTCCTCTAGGTACTATGTGTAGGGAGGAATGGATGTTTTATTATTTTTCCCCATGGTGGAGGGGTTTAAAATCCAGTGTAGAAGCCAACAGATAAGCTAGGAAAAGGTTCGTTTGGGTCTAATCCCAGTCTGAGGGCCACGAAGGTTGGAATGGGGTCCTAAGCTGATTTTTGTGCTTTAGAAAGCTGCCCCCAATCTTATACTTAGCACGCTCCTCCCCTGCTCCCCAAGGCTGTGGTCTGCCCAGAACCCGAAGTTAATATGTTTGAGTGAAAATGCCTCATTTCACTTCAGTAAGCTTAATTTCCTCAGGGTGGTCTCCAGGGCCAGTGGACAGTTAATGCCTGTCCTTAACTTAAACATATGTCACTTCTGAGTGACATATTCCTTAAATGCCATTTAGAAGGCAAACCACATGAGAAATATGGACGCATGGAGAGGGTGGACGGGGACTGAACCAGAGCCATCCTGGGTTTGGCGGAGAAAAAAGAAAGCAAGAAAAAGAGGTTAGAAACCGAACGATAAACAGAAATCAGACTGGAAGGGGGAGGTTTTCAGTTAACCGGGACTGTGGGCTGAAGTGTTCAGAACTATGGGTTTTTAAACGGGAGAACGTCACAGTGAAAAATGCCGTTTTGAGCTGGTTAATCCGATGACGGGGAACAGAGCAAACCCTGGAGAAGGAGCGAGTGGGGCACCGACTGCACGGCAGCTGCGTGGGGTACGTGTGACCTCATCATCCGTACTGTCACTGGGGAATAATACGCTTTAAAGGGTCATCCGTGCCAACACTGTCGCCCGGGGCAGCAGCAGCAATGAAGACATGAGGGTCCAGATGACCCAGAAATGGAAAGGGGCAGCTGTCCCTTTGCCGGGGACAGCCGTGGAGAGGCTCCTGTGACAGTGAGGAGCTGGGGGACACGCTCTCCATGACCCACGAGCCAGCAGTGGGGCAGCGAGCACGTGAGTGGCTCGGAGGACCGCTCAGAAAGGGGGTGAGGCCGAGCCATCGGGACAGCCGGCATTCTGCAAACCCAGAGGGCCCTGCGTTCCCGGACCAAGGCCCTACGCCCTCGCCAGTCGCGTTTCCTCCGGAAAATGCCACCTTCCTCGTGAGGCTGTGGGGAGGGCGGACCGAGGCGGATGTCTGCGCCGCGGTTCATCTGAGGGACACCGTGGTCACAGGAAACAGTCACCAGTTCACCCGGGGTGCAAGGAAAGGTCGCCCGTTTTCACAGAGTTGGGATGGGCCACGAGAGGTGCACGGTGGCCTCTGGAATCCTGAGGTTTTCAAACGTCACGCAGCATTCCGGGACAGTCACCGTTGTGGTGTGAACCCGTGTGGGAGACTCTTGCCTCCGGAGTCACCCAATGGCCTTAGTGACACCTGAATGTCTGGACCGGAGTGCGGGCGCGTGGGGAGGGCACGCCGCTGGACTCCCTGGAGGGCCAGCGCTGTCCACGGTGTGCCAGCTCCATCATCGTGTCTGTCCCCACGAAGCCCAAAGCCGTGGGCACCGTTCTGATGCGGGGGTACAACAAGCAAGTGTCCTCAAGAGTCCCCGCCTTGGACTTCCCTCCCTTCCTCCCTTGGCAGGGCTCCGCCTCGGGCCAGGCCCCTGTGCCTGTGTCACTGTGGGACCTCCCAGCCGCTCCCTGCCCCCTGCCCGCAGTCTCGTTGCTTCCCAGGGCGTCCTCTGTGGTCCTTTTGACTTGTGTCACTTTCTGGATGGAGTTTGCATTTCTCTAACAATGCTGGCATTCACCGAGCTCTCACCGCAGGCTCCGGGTGGCTCCACGCTCTGGCCCGGGGCCCCGCGGGGGACCTCGCGACAGGTCTGAGCCTCAGGGATTGATTGAGGCTCTAGGCTTGGACAGGTGAGGTCACGAGCATGAGGTCACATGGCTGACGAGCGGCAGGAGCAAGTCTCTGACTCAGGCTCTCTGATCCTGGTACACACACCTTCCCTGCTGGAGCCCCTCTGGGTGGCCCAGCGACCCTTCCCCATTCAGCACTGACCCTCGCAGCACCCACCCTGTGGACACAGCCACGCGGAGCTCCACGTCGTGAGGGCCCTGTGCAGTAGTGCGGCGCCTGGGTCAGGAGTGTCTCGAACGTTCGGTTACTGAGTGAGCGGATGGAAGACTCCGTAAGGCGCTGCGTTAGCCATGATGCCCCACGGCAGCGCTGAGAGCTGACGTTGTCACGACGTCCTAGGTTAAATGCAGAAACGCCGGTGGTCCTTGGCCACGATGCTGTCCACGTTTGGACCAGGACCAGGTCGTTCTGTGTCACGGGGGATTTGGCAGCATCCGTGGCGTCGACCTACAAAGATGCCATGCTCAGAGTTGCAGCGGCCACAGTGTCTCTAGAAGCCCCGGCCTAATTTAAAGTCGCTCGTTTTCACCGAATCCCTTCGTTTCTCCAGTACTCATTCTCATCCCTGAAAGCCATAGGGTTTGAGAGTAATTTATTCCACATCTAATAAGGTATCGAAGAGTAATTCACACGCAGCTGTATGGCCCGTGGCATCTTGTCCACTGCATTCTGGAGTGGGAGGGGACACGAGTGGAAAGCTGGGGAGACCCGGAAGAAATCTGTCATTTAGTGAATCCTACTGGTTTCTTGGGTTTGGTGAGTGCCCCGGTTATCTCGGGCCAGCGTCACGGCCGCCGTTTGCCAGGCGCACATCCGAGCAGAGCCCCAGATGGGACGGGGGTCCGCGCGGGCGCCGCCCTGACCGACGTGCTTGTTCCAGGCTCTCCATCCACATGGACGACGAGCTGCGCCACATTGCGCAGAGCTCGCTGCAGGGCCTGCTGGTGGACTTCCCGGACTGGCGGGAGGACGTGCTGTTCGGCGTCACCAGCTTCCTGCTCCGCGAGGTCAGCGACACGCATCACAGCCTCCTGGACGCCTCGCTGAAGCTGCTGCTGCAACTGCTCACGCAGTGGAGGCTGGCGGCGCAGACGCAGGGCAAGACCTGCGAGCAGGCCGGCCGGCTCAGGAGCTCAGAGGTGACCCATCCCCGCCTCCCCCTCCTGTTACGCTTGTCACCACGAACAGGGCCATTGAGGGAGTAGAAATGGATTTATCCAGAGAATTATGGTTATAAATGTGTTCATAAGAGCTAACGGCCATGGGCCCGGGGCACAGAGCTGGGTGTGGGAACGGGTGTGAAAGATAGCTGCCCGCAGTCGGTTTGTCCCTCATGGCTGGCCACGTGCTGGTCACGTTGCCCGCTGTCTACAGAGGAGGAAGTCCCACCTCCGCCCCGAGCGCTCCAGCGGCACCGTGACGTTCTGAAGAGCAGGTGGTGGGGTGGGGGGCGGGGCAGGCGCTGTCAGTAGCACCAGGGCAGTGGTGACAAGACAGGGAGGTGCAGACAGGCTCAGCCAGGGGACGGCGTCCCTCAGGGTCCAAGGACCAGCTGAGGGATGTACAGCAGCATTTACGGAACAGCTTCCGTCCCAACGGGCTGACCTCGGGGGTGAGGGTCACAGTCAAGGTCATTCTCCTTCCCCGTGTTCTACATGTGCCCAAAAGGCAGTGTGGACAAACAAGGGCCATAGGCTAGCAGGAGGAAATCCGACACGCGGGTGGATTCTGCCCTGGCGTCTGGCTGGCTGCTGCTGGAGACTCGGTTTGGGGACATTCAGAACCCGTCTCATCAACGTGCAAAACCTAGATTAAACTCGCACACAGAAGCGAGTCAGCAAGTCTCGTTACAAAGCAAATGTCTGAAAGTTTGTTAATGGCATCCAAAAGTTGATAGTTTAATGACAAATTAGGCCACTTTGATTGAATACATCGTGTAAATCCAAAGGGCGTGGATAGAAGCAGTTTTGTTCTTATTAGTGTTCATAGCCTTAGAGAAGTTATTTCTTATCACAGGTGACAGACAGTTGATGGCGTTCCAAAGCAACAATTAATCTAAAAACAAAAAGGGATTTGTGACTTCATGAATAATAACGAATTCACAGACAGAAGCCATTAGAATCTATTTTAACGTCATAAGGTCGAATGTGCCAGAAGATGTATATCACGAGAGCAGTTTCTTCTGCCACTGCCATTTTTCTGAACACAGAATGTTGTTCTCGTTGCGTGACAGCTCATCGCGAACGGCTCCAGCCACCGGACGCAGTCGGAGCGGGCGCCGCACTGTGGCGTCCTGCACGCCGTGGAAGGCTTCGCCCTGGTTCTGCTCTGCAGTTTCCAAGTGGCCACTCGCAAGCTGTCCGTCTTAATACTCAAGGAGATCCGAGCGCTGTTTCTTGCCCTGGGCCAGCCTGAGGTACGGACCGTTCCTTCGAATTCTCCAAATAGCAGTTTTGGAGGAAGATTCAAAATGATAAGTAACGAACACACTACCGTTTTACGTAGTTCCGTGTCACACGCGATGTCACGGAAGCGTTTTTGATTCGTGGTGAGCTTTTAATTAGGAACTAGCCCTCAATCACAAAGAGATAACTCGTGTATTCTGAGAGCAATAGCAGAGCCTGTTCCTGATTTGATAAGAGATGGTGCTTGTAAAGAGGTGAAGAATTTTAAGATGAGGATACAGATCATTTTCCTTCATAATGTTAGGCATATGTCAGATTAAGAGAAAACATGATTACAATTATATTAGAGAACAGACTTGAAAAATTAATTCATTCCATTGAAAAGGGACAAAGTGCCGGGCAGTGTGGCTGGCTGGGAGTTGTCGAGTCTTTCTAAGGGTAGAAAAATGGCGTCCCAAGGAAACACGTCCCCTGGAGAGGAAAGAGGGGTGCCCATGGTTAAGCCCAACTCTAGCTGACAGCCCCAGCTCCCTGCCCACACGCGGCCCAGCGCGTGCGCCCTTGTTCAGCGTTCAGCACCTGACACGGAGACGGCTGGATCTTAGGCATGAGGCGATGAGAGAGGGGACAGCTTCTTATGTCACATACTTCAGGAAGAGGCCGCCTTCCGTGTCCTTGTTTTGAGTCGCTGATCTTGGTTTTACGATCCTCAGGGTAGTCACAGTCTTCAGAAAACATTTCCAAACCCATCACGGTCCTTTTCGTTTACGTTTCCTTGAGATGACTTTTTTTCTGGTCTATTTTAAGACCAAACAGAGCTCTGAGACACGCTTTGTGTTGGTACACCTCTGTTAATTCTCTGGTGATGAGGAGGAGGGGGAGGAGAAAGAGAAGGAGAAGGATGAGGATGATGGATGATGATGATGATTATGATTTCCATGGATGTGCCAGGCACCATATAAGTACTGTGCACATATTATCTCATTGAACCCTCACAATACCCCAAGAATAAGTATGGTGATTCTTACGGATCCTGAGCCTGAGGTTTAGGGAGGTCAGAAGCCTACCCCAAATCCGCAGCAGGGACATGACTGAGCCGGAATTGGAAGCAAGGTGCAGGTGTCTCTCAAAGCTGGCGTTAGCAGCTTGTTAGCAACGGTGCTTTCTCTGAGCAGCCACAACTTTTTTGAAACCCTTCTCTTACCTGAGAAAGACAGTCCAGGGCTTTGTTCTGAGACTCCTAGAACAATTGTATATTGTTTACACTACAGCTTCTCTGTGATACAGGATGGCGAGCCCACACGTACTCCCACACACACACGCACATCACTGTCCACACAGGAGAATTTCCTGTAGGGTACTCCCTCTCGCGCCCCTTCCGGTTTGCTTCTTTACCGAATAGCCGGACACGACGCAGAGGCCACACAGTGTGTGGTTGGTCTCCACTGTGGTTTCCGTGGGACTAAACATCAGTCACAGTCAGCAATGTACCGGTTACGTTAGCGGAGCAGCAATGTCAGTAGGTAGCGGTTTCGTGGCCTGGCCAAGCAGCCGATGACGTCTGGGACCGCAGCTTAGATTCTTGGGCCCATGCGTGAGTTCCTGAAATTTGGGGATGTGGCCTTTCTGTGCCACATCTGGAAGCTGAAACGGTCCTCCTGTGACACTTGAAAGACTCAGCTCAGAAGCGTGGGGCGTCTTGTCCCTGCCCTTTTCTGTGAGAAAGTCTCATCCTGTCTCGCAGGTGGTTCTGCTTCGGGTCCCGGTGGGGTGGCGGGCGGGGCGGGGACTAACCGCCTCCCTTCCCACAGGACGACGACAGGCCCATGATCGACGTGATGGATCAGCTGAGTTCTTCCATTCTCGAGAGTTTCATCCACGTGGCTGTTTCGGACTCGGTGAGTGTGCACTTGACCCTGGTTGCCCCTTTCGCGTAAGCTCTCTGGACCCGTCTGCAAAGAGAGACCCAAACGATGCGGAAAAAAATCCCGGCTATTGTGTCACATTAATAAACTGATAACTTAGGAAAACAAGGCGAGCTTTTCAAGTCCTGGCTTAGCAGATGCTCACAGACATCTCAAACAGAATCCAAGCCTTAGGAATATAGGTAATCTGTGGGAAACTGCAGGTTCGAGAAGAATGGCTCAGGCTTCTTTAAGAAAACTAACGTGCCTTGTCTATTATACGTAGCAGTACCTGTAACTTAGATTTCTGTGGTGCTTCGCAGTTTCTGAACCTTGTAAGTGTTGAGACGCAAAGGCATTAAGCAGTGGGGGCTGGAGTCACAGGGAAGGAAGTGTTAGGGGCTGGGCCGGAGCCCGATTGGACCGATTGGACTCTGACTCTGTCGGAGCTCGATCTGTCCCACGATGTGCTCTTCCTTACAAAGAACACGCTGGCAGCTGTGTTCCTGAACAAGTAGGAGAGAAATAGAAACAGATTTTAATTATCTTAAATATATATATATACACACACATATATATATATATATACATATATAAATATATATATATAAATATATCTATATAAAAATACATATATACGTGTGTGTGTATACATATGTGTACACACACACACACATACACACACACGGTATGGAACCTGGATTGACGTCAGCCCCTCAGCTGAGGGCAGGGCAGACCCAACCGCTTGCAGAACCCACGTGTGTCCTCATCAGACACCTAGAAACGAACACAGACGTAACTGACACATAGCTACAAGCGAATACAAAACCACAAGAAGTTTGTGAGCTTTCCCTGGACTTTTCTAACTGAAATTGAATGCAGACCACTATTTTTGCTGTGGTTGCAGTAATAGTGATAATTGCTAAAACTCTCAGGCGGTGCAGACCCCTCTTTCTTTAGAAATTCGGAACGTTTGACACGTCTGAAGAGGCCACATGTCTTGTTTCCCTGCAGGTTATATTGGGCTCTTGTGATTTTGTTCTGTGTTTATCAGATTGGAGATCTGAAGCTGGGGTTCCTAGGCTAGTAGTTGGGGTGCCTAGGCCAGTGGGTCTGCAGAGAGGGAGAGGAGGCGAGAGACACGGCGCCTGCCTCGTGCCAGGCGCTCCTGCGTCCCTTACCTCGTGCGAGCCACGTGAAGACGGAGTGAGAGCAGCACTGTGATTCCCAGGCCTGCCGCGGATCATTCCAGGGTGGCCAGTGATCTCTCAGGTCACAGGCTGTGGTCTGAGCCTGGCCCGCAATCTCGTGTCTCTGGCCCGTTCACCACAAGGCCACTGGTGCGGCCTCCGACCCACAGGGACACCTAGACCTGGCAGAGAAAATGGGTCACTTTACATGCCTGACAGACACAAAAGCAGTTTTCTCTTGTGATGCGACAGCTATATCATTTGAAACCTGCTCTTCCCTAGACTTTGAGGTTCTGGACTTAAAACGAATTGTAAGATCTCAGGTGTGATAGAAAGATGGCTGGCTGGATAGACAGACAAAAAGATACAGCTATAGACATCTTTCCATAGTTCTGGAATGTATGATTTTGGCTTGATAACAAAAGACAAGTAGGTATCTCACCTTAAACACCGCCAGTAAAATGCCCTTCGCGAAAGGGAATCGGGGGAAGGTGTTTCGATCTGAGTAAAATTAGACAAGATCATGGGCAAAAATGCAAATAAATAATTATAGGGATCTAAAATACATTTGTGGATCTCAGATTAGTAACTTCTCAGAATTTAAAAGGCCAATCCATGAACAAGTTTGAATTAACTGATGTCACGTATTTATTGGAATATGTTTTGAGCAGCTTCTGTATAGTAACGCACGGTGCGATGTGACCTTAAAGCTGACAAAGTATGAGCCGTCCTCATCCTTGTACGTCAGCTGCTTGTCGTCCAGTCCACAAAACAGATGACTGCAAACGGGGGTCTCACATGGGAAGGGCAGGGGGGCGTTTGCGAGTCACCTCAGGGCCCGCTGCCGAGGTGGTGGGAAAAAGCCACGTCGAGGACGCACAGTTCACAGCCCGTCGTTGACTCGTTGCCCGCTCGCCCCCAGGCCACCCTCCCGCTGACCCACAGCGTGGATCTTCAGTGGCTGGTGGAGTGGAACGCGGTCCTGGTCAACAGCCATTACGACGTGAAGAGCCCGTCGCACGTCTGGATCTTCGCTCAGTCCGTCAAGGACCCCTGGGTCCTCTGCCTGTTCAGCTTCCTGCGGCAGGAGAACCTGCCCAAGCACTGCCCCACGGCCCTCAGCTACGCCTGGCCCTACGCCTTCACGCGGCTCCAGTCGGTCATGCCTCTGGTGGACCCCAAGTAAGGGTCCGCACCGCGCCTCCCCCCCGCCTGGTCCACCGTTCGCCCTCTCCCGTTTTCACCCCATCTGAGAGATTGGGATGCTGCAGCATCCTCTCCGGGGGTAGCATCCTCTCTGCTTGCAGCATCCTCTCTGGTTGCCGCATCCTCTCCAGGGGTAGCATCCTCTCTGCTTGCTGCATCCTCTCTGGTTGCCGCATCCTCTCTGGTTGCCGCATCCTCTCCAGGGGTAGCATCCTCTCTGCTTGCAGCATCCTCTCTGCTTGCTGCATCCTCTCCGGGGGTAGCATCCTCTCTGCAGCATCCTCTCTGGTTGCTGCATCTTCTCTGGTTTTAGCATCCTCTCCCGGGGTAGCATCCTCCGATTGCAGCAGACTCTCCTATTGCTGGCATGCTGTTTGGGGGTGGCTCCTCTCTGGTTGCTGCATCCTCTCTTGGGGTATCCGGTTCCCAAACTGCCCGATGCAGAATTCTTAATGTGGAGCAGGAAACAGATTCAAAGTTCTTGTCTAGTGAGGGTCGTTTGTTTTGTTCTTTAATTATCAGTATAATGTCTGAGTACAGGATCTCAGACCTTACTGGTGGCATCATTTATGTCCCCTCCCATAGTGACCTTCCCTCGTAGGCTCTGAATTCCATAAGTGATATTTACACTGCAGCATTTACTCACTCTTGCTTTCAACTCCATATTTCCAGCAGCCCAATTAATGCCAAGAAAACCAGCACCGCCAGCAGTGGGGACAACTACGTCACCCTGTGGAGAAACTACCTCATCCTTTGCTTCGGGGTCGCAAAGCCCAGCATCATGAGCCCGGGACACTTACGAGCTTCCACTCCGGAGATCATGGCGACCACGCCCGACGGCGCAGCCAGCTACGATAACAAGGTGACGTGCCACGCCCGAGGCGTTCTTCTGTGTGGTCTCTCTCCAGCTCGCCGGTCTGGAGTCCACGGGGCTGTGTCTGCCGTCTGGAGTACGTGGGGTCAGATTTTTGTCCTACGCATTTCTAAATGACACTGAGTGTCTGTGGGAAGCATTTCGCATTGCTCCCTGGCAGGCAGCAGCGGGAGATGAAGAGTTAGCAGAGTTCCTTAAGACCAACTTTGGGGTGACTCGTTATTGGTGCCCTGAGGTTTGGTCCTATCCTCCACACGACCCGTCCCTCACTTCTCACCAAGGAGTCCCCTGAAAACCACGCCTTTGACTAACTTATCTTGTTAAAGATGGTTTTGTAGATTTGTTTTTTAAGTATGTTTTTATAAGAAGAACATTCTTTAAAATTTGCGTCACAGGGAAGGTGCATTCATAGCGTGCGTTAAGATGCATGGATCGTGCTCTCTTTTCTGAAACGATGTAGTTCAGAACTTGGAAACTGTCGTAATGCCTCCTCGGAAGCGTCCGTTGTCATGTGACCTCTTGTTCCCTGTTCATCGACTCATTTCAGGCCGTAGGCACCCCGTCGGTGGGCGTCCTCCTGAAGCAGCTGGTGCCTTTGATGAGACTGGAGGGCATTGAGATCACAGAGTCCTTGGTTCTAGGATTCGGAAGGACGAATTCTCTCGTGTTCAGGTACGGGAGTCTTGATGGGTTGCTGTGAATTGACACTCGTGGCTGCTGTCGTGGTGGCCGTTTTCACCACGAGCCTGAGTTTGCCACGGGCACGTGCCTGCGGCGTCAGGCTTGGCGCCACTTCCTTCTGCCCTCTGGCCGGCGTGGTATCGCCAGCAGCTGCCTCACGTTCGTGTCACCCTCTGTCATTGCCACTTAGACGGTGCCGCTCACTTGCACATTGTTAAGGAAGATATTCACCGTCGACGCCCGGTTAACCGGACCGTCCAGAGGGTCTCAGGTCAGCGTAGGGAGTGTACACTCATCAGCCATTTAGGGCAGCAGGCTCTCGGAGGTTGAGAACTGGTGGGACTCCTCAGGGATGGTCGGTCACACTGCCATATGCCCCGATGGACCCATCAGTCTCACTTTCTGGATGCCTTGCTCATGTCACACCTCCGATGAGAATACCTTTCCATCGGAGGCAGTGTCAACGCCCTTTCAAAGGTCATCAGGAAACGGTATTCGGGGCCGCCTCTGATGACTTCAAGTGGGAAAGCCTAGAAGGACACATGAAATCTTAGTTTTTCATGCAGACACGAAAGGGAAAGCTCCAAGCATCTGTGAGAAACCCTGTTGAGAAAGAAAGATTAATGAGACGTCTGGGAAGCAACTGAGAAAGATCGGTTACGTTATTTGTGTATAGAGCCAGAATGCTGTCCTTACAAGGAGTAATTGTGAGTTCTGACGACTTGAATGCCACTTAACCAGAGTTTTACTACTAATCAATTAGTTAGGACAAAGCATCATATACAAACAAGAACAGTTCCCAGATGACCGAGTCCCTTCCCAAAGAACCCGAGGCTCTTTTGCATGTCGCCCTCTTAAAATTCCTCAGGGGGAATGACTCCTGCCACCCGCTAGCCCGTGGATCTGGGCCTCCGTTCCCTCCCCTTGAAAACTGTCATCATCAATAAAGTGTATCTCTCTAATAAAAAAAGAAAAAATGTATAATTATAGAGCCTAGCTCAGATTTATTGAGAGGAAAAATACACAAAAATGTCAGCATAGCAGTAAACATTCAGGACACAGTTGCTGTTAGATGGAAGAGACCATTAATATTCTTTCCATGTCTTTGGTGAGGAAATTCTAGCATGAATTTTGGAGGAAACTGAAATAGGACACAGGCCTTGTGTCCCACAGTGCAGGACGCCACGGAGCTTGCCTTCCTGTCCTGGGGTTTCTCGAGAGGGTGGTTTCTAAGAATACAAAATATCCTGCAAAAAATACATAAGGTTTCAGACATGGAGCAGACTCTCGACAAAATACGCGTTAACAGGCTAGATCTCGTCAGTTTGTTTTGGAGATACCGGGGACATGTGAGGTACATACGTGTAACATGAGATACGTATTGATATGATTAGGCCTTAAATTTTACCTCGCGAGAGGAAAGATTTGGCCGAGAAGCTCACTATTATAGGACTCGCTGTATTTGCATCTGTCTGTCATATAGGTCAGATACAGGAATCTCCAATGAAGTTTTAAAAAGGCTTTATTTTAGAATCAGCTTTAAGTTAGTCCCCTGAGCACGGGTCCCCAAGGTGGCACCTTGGGATCGCACCTGTGTCTTGTGCCCTGACTATACTCAATATTTCTTCTGTACCCTCAGTCCCTCAGCCTGCAATAAAGCGCTTTGAATTTAGGAAGCACTTGCAAAAATATTGTTTAATTGTTCAGATAGGATCTTGCCATAGAGGTTTCTGGAACATAAAATCAAGTCAACACATCCATACTGAGCCAAAATGATGTACCTAGCACTGGGATCAGAACCAGTCATACAAAGTAGAGGCCAGAACCTGCTTCCAGTTCACCACGTGATCGAGAAATAGACCAGAGAGATTCTGACGTTAGACGCAAACTATAAAAGTTAATTCCTTAGGACTGAATGGATTAATATGATGACAAGTTTGGTGTCAACGATAATGATTTCAAGTGCTGGCCTTTTTCCTCCATAGAGAATTGGTAGAAGAACTTCATCCATTAATGAAAGAAGCTTTGGAACGGAGACCAGAGGTAAGATTTTGAATTTAAATCATTTAACGCCCTGGTTTATTTGGACAACGGTGTGAGTTTCAAACTTACCTAATGGTTTCTCCTATGGAATATTTTAACTCTCATTGTTTTCATTAATTTTTAGTGTTTGAATATTTAGCATAATACGATTCCTACTTTAAAAGATTTTAAGTCTTAAACTTACGAAAACTCAACCACCCAAATAGTCACATATATGTTAAGATATCACGTTCTTTGGCAGGGGGTCTGAGTTCATTGAATTTTGGGTTTTAGTTCATTTGCTTGTTTTCTCCAAGGAGTTGGATGATCAAGAATATTATTCGTTTTGTCTCTCACATGAAACATTTTCCTCAACATTATCTTCCCCGAAGTGAACTCTGAAAAGGATAAACTTAGAATGTAGCTGGATAAAAAGGAAAAAAGAATCAGAGGCTTCCCAGACAGTAGGTCAGATCCAAGAAGTAACAAAAATTGAGTTGTTTGAGGAAGAACACGTGAGCTCTGTGACCCGATTCGGCGGGCGTGTCAGTGTCCACTGTGCCTGTCACTTGTTCTGGGTGCTCCAGTCTCCCCGCAGACACCAGAGGCGTCTGGGAGATGAGCCTCGTTCCACACACGTCCACCTCATAAATATCCTTGTGATCTTTCGCTTATCAGCAAGCATTTTCCCCTAAAGATCAGGAAGAAAGAAAAATGCATTTTGTCTTTCGCGTTTAGAAAAAGACCAGATTAGGCCCTTCTCGGATCCACTTTCCTAAAGCAGAATCCACGTGGTTTCCCCCACGTCTACACGCGCTGTCCCCTCTTTCCACACAGAACAAAAAACGCCGAGAACGGCGGGACTTGTTGAGACTGCAGCTACTCCGAATCTTCGAGCTCCTGGCTGACGCTGGCGTAATCAGTGACAGGTAGGGTGAAAACACCTGAGCTGACCTTGGCTCACCTTGTCTCTTCTTTCTCTTTTTTAAAAAGTATATCACCTTTAACTTTTACTCAAAAAAATCCAGGAAAGCTTTTGTGTATATGTTTTTTTTTTATATTCTATCTACACTGTACATAGGTCAAGAACAAATTAGTGTATGAGTTCTGACCGTGAGTCTTATTTTCCATGAAGCACATACCACGTTGACACAAAGCCCGAGCATCTAAAAATTTCATATTCTTCCATTCCAGCACAAACGGAGCCTTAGAACGGGACACTCTGGCCCTCGGAGCTTTGTTCTTAGAATATGTGGACCTGACCCGCATGCTGCTGGAAGCCGAAAACGATAAAGAAGTTGAAATTCTCAAAGATATCCGGGCACATTTTAGCGCCATGGTCGCCAACTTGATTCAGTGTGTGCCAGGTACAGTCAGACGTCGCTGCGGGTCACCTCTGTGCTCAGAGCACCGTTCGTTTCTCTGGACCGTGCGTGTCCTTTCCAGCGTCCCTAGCCTGGGTGCAGGTCCGCGGTGGGAGCGCCGATGTGTCTCGAAACGCTTAAGACGGGCACATGGGAACGGATAGTGGTCATTCAGCCCAGAGTCGGAAAGGGAGCGACAGGAATTAAGTTGGGCTTTGTGTTTGTCGAGATTCTGTTCTTCACTTTGGTGCTCACCTGAAAATCAACCTGTGGGTTTCCACAGGAAGGACAGGATTCAGAGGCAGTGTTTACAGATGAGCGTTCTTGTCGTGTAATCTGTAAACGTGGTTTAAAGTCTGTCCTGGCTGACATAAGGATTGCCACCCCGGCCTTTTTTTGGTTTCATTTGCATGAAATGTCTTTGTCCATCCCTTTGCGAACAGTCTGTGTGGGTCTCTCGGAGGCAGCATATGTGAGGGGCTTATTTTCTTATCCATTCAGCCACCCCATCTTTTGATTGGAACATTTAATCCATTTATATTCGAATATGTAGATTTATAGTTAAAGAGGATGGACATGTAGTTATTGCCACTTTATCGATTCTTTTCTGATTGTTTTTGCAGTTTTCTTTGTTTCTTATTCTCTTGCCCTTTCTTGTATGTTGGTGACTTTCTGTAGTGTTGTGTCTGGGTTCCTTTCTCTATTTCTTGTGTATCTCTTGGAGATTTTTCGGTGTGTGGTCACCATTTGATTCATATTTACCGAGCTGTAGTTACGGTGGCCTGTGTTAACTTGATGGTCCCTTAAGTGAGAACACATTCTAAAGTCATCACAGTTTCTACTCCTCCCCCCACATTTACGTTTTTGTCCTTATTTTTTATTTTGCGAAATCTGTGAACACATAATCTCAGCAGCATTCCTGCTCTTTACTAGATCTAAACACATTACGTGGAATTCTACATTGTTTAAGAAATTATATTATCGAAAGAGAATTTTTTTTTCACAGAGCCAATTTAGATGTAACAGCTCCACCTAATAGAAGTGTAGAGTGTAAAAACATCGGGTCAGTCTGGTATAAAAATGAATGAATGCCTGTCATGAAAACTGTTAACATAAGTACAAAGAGATGCAACTGGACCGTTGCTCTTTGGTTGTTATCCCGATGTTGTGTAACCGACCAGCCCTTCTCACCTCCGATGGCCCCAAACTGAGATGTGAGCTGACCTCTTGAGTTAGAGCGTGTCCGTTTGACACAGCCTGTGTGTGGTGCATCACAGTGTTTCCGGAGACCGACAGCCGCTGTCAAGGGCACGTTGTCTGTGTCAGTGGCAGCTGAGCGGAAGGCGCTGTGTGTTTTCTGGATGTTGATTAGAAAACAGCGTCTATGAGTCCATCTCTCGTGTCTGTTCCCCACGGAGTGAGGCCCTGGGGGCTGCGGTGTGAGCAGGTGGACCATCCACACTCAGAAAGATGATTCCACTTGACTTTGGAATTACACGTTTCTTTATCTGAAGAGTTAGGGAGTGATAGTATGCCTTCCCCCAAAACTTACAAATCACATATAATCGTGGCATAAACTGTAGTCACTGTATTTTTCGGTCTCGTAGACTCTGAACTCGGCATTTTTCCCTCTAGTTCACCACCGGAGATTTCTCTTCCCCCAGCAAAGCCTGAGGCACCATCTTTTCATCTTGTTTAGCCAGTGGGCGGGGCCCTTCAGCGTCATGTTCACGCCCCTGGACCGGTACAGCGACCGGAACCACCAGATCACCAGATACCAGTACTGCGCCTTGAAGGTAGGTCGCCTTTGCCTCGAGTAGGGCTCCTGGTCCTTCCTCCCTTAAGCTGACAGGTGCCGGAAATAAGGTGCAAACAAATAAGATGCTATGCGATAAAATATGAGTGTGAAAACATCGCACAGACACACATATAAACAAATAAGCTGACTTAATAAGTTTCAAAGCTACACAACATAGACAGGTGACTATGTGGAACTGTGTAAACGTTCCCACTGGGCTTATAATTTCAAAACGCCAAGCTTTTCCAAACTCCTCCTTTTCCCTGGCGTTTCTCCTGTGTCAGAACCACATGTGTTTGCTAAAAGGGGAAATGCTCTGAGTAGCTCCCTTGCCAAGGAACTTCTAAAAAAATTAGATATGTGTGTGTGTGTGTGTGTGTGTTTCATATGAATATGAAACCTGCTCAAAATCTGCCAGGAGCCACCTTGACTTTTGAGTCTCCTGCCCTAGAAGACCCCAGAAATCCATTTCTGTACTACTGGGATTGTTCAAGGAGTCAGAAGCGTGATTCCTTCCAGCCTGGTTTCCTTGGAAAATGAATTGCATGTCAGCTCTGTCACATACACCAGAAGTCGCTGACCCTCGGGCTGACCCTCGCCTCGTGGAGCAGTTTAAACCACGGCTCCGATGGCCATCTGGGCCTGCCAGCTGCCATGCTAATCGAGGTCTTCTCTACTCTTCCCTTCCTTTCCTCTCACCTCACCTCCAAGGAACCAAAGTTCATATTCTTCCTTTTCTTTATCTTTGATTACAAATCACATTTATTTCCACGCGTTTAATAGTTTGGCAATTTAGTACATTATTCAAATATCTGTCAAGTCTGTCAGTTCAGTTCATAGTCAGATATTTGTCATCGAAGCGAAATTGGGAAAGCTGTGTTTCTCTTCGAAGCATAACTCATTCACTCGAAATCCTGAAGGTAAGTTTATTTTAAAATACTGGGAAACGGTCATTTGATTTTGATCATCTCACTCTTTCATCACAAAGATGTATTAGAATCATAAAATTACATGTTCACAAAGTGAAATGTATGGGTTTAACTCTTCGCCAAAGAGCCAAAATTGGGAATCGTATTTTTTATTGCATCTACTAAGGAGTTTCAGGTCTCGTGGAAATGACGGCTGTAAAAAATACCCTTAGCGTTTGCAACCAGCTCCTGCCGCGAGCTCATCCCGGCCTTTGTGTCCTGTCCTCAGGCCATGTCAGCGGTGCTGTGCTGTGGCCCCGTGTTTGACAACGTGGGCCTTTCCCCAGACGGCTACCTGTATAAGTGGCTTGATAACATCCTCGCCTGTCAGGATTTACGCGTGAGTAGCAGCCATGGACATGGCGTCAAATGTCCAGGGCGTTCGGCCTCCGCCGGGTCCCGGGGACGTCTGAGCACTGCCCACGGCACTGTCTCATCCCTCATTGGCCACGGGAGTGTAGGTTTAGGTGTTGCTTGCATCACTATTATGCATCAGGATAAAAATCTCAATCATATTTTCCAAAATTGACCAGAAACTGGGGCAAAAAGCAAGTCTCCACAAAGTTCAAATGATTGAAATTGACAGACACTCTTCTGTAATCAAAGTGCAATTAAGCTAGTCATCAATAATACAAAAAGATCATTAAGATGTGTTCTTCCCGATACGTAGTAAGTCAAAGAATCAGTAACAAAAGAAACTGAAAAAATAATGAAACTGAAGAATAATGAAAACACTATATGTAAACCTGTGGATTGTAAATACAGTCTTGCTGAGAGTGAAATGTAGTCTTAAATTCACATATTAGACAGAAAAAAAAAGCCGATAATCAATGACCTAAACATTTTTCTCAAGATGTTAGAAAAACAATAACATCAAACTCAAAAAAAGTACAGTGAAGGAAGTAATAGAGATAAGAGCAGAAATTCATGAAAGAGAATCAAAGTGAATATTTAAACCAGGAGTTAAATTTGGTAAAAGACTGATAAAATGGATAAATCCATGGCAAGTCTCTGACGAAGAAAGACAGAGAGAAAACACCTGTCACCAACAGGTAAAGGGACGTCAACACAGATGCTACAAATATTTAAAACAAAAGAGAACATATGACCATCTTTATGTCAATAAACTTGAAAATTTAGATAAAACAGACAAATTCCTAGACAAACACAATACAAGAAGAAAGGAAAATCTCAATAGTCAAATAAGTAATAAAGAACTTTAATCTGTAATTGAAAGTCTTCTCACGAAGAAAACTTTAGAACCAGATTCAGCTTTTCAGAAACAAATTGCATTGAATTCATACAAACCCTTAAAGAGAAAACAGCTCAATAGGAAAAACATTCCAACATATTTTAGGAGACAAGCCTAAGTTTGCTACTAAAACCTGGCAAAGATGTAACAGGAAATAAAAGGCAATTTCCTTCATGAGCATAGAGACAAAAACTTTAAATGAAATATTAGAAAACTGAATTCGGTGATATATTTTTTAAAATCTTGATTCATCACGATCATGTTGGGATGATTCAAGAGCTATAAGATTGGTTTGATATTCAAATATCCATCAGTTCATTAGTGTGTTAATTATGATAATAGAATCTCAAGAAGGAAATATACGATCATCTCGCTGCATGCAGAAAAAGCATTTAATATAATTCTACATTAATTCACGAGAGAAACTTCTAACAAAACTAAGAATAAAAAAGAACTTTCTTAGTTTGATAAAGGGTGTCTCAAAACAATTGTATAGCAAATATCATGCTTCATAGTGAATTCGGAAAGTGTCCTCTGAGATTTAAATGACCGAGGAACCCACTTTTATCCTCTCTGCCAATATTATACTGAAGATCCTAGCCCAAGCATTAGGACAGAGCAAGCTATCAGGAATGAAAAAAAGACATTAGATCGCAGATCAAAATGTGAAAGCCGAACAACTAAGTCTTCTAGAAAATAAAACAGGAGCATCTCTTAAGCCCCTTGGAGAACTAGGTGGATGGTATCCAGTTAGAATATTGTTCCAGCTGGGCCCATACCCTGTAGTAAAATGACAAGTCAGAATTTTTCCGTCTCCACCTGGTCACAAGTGGCAGGACAGTGGATGGAGTCAGGAGAAGGCAGGAAGCTTATTTTCTGAGGGGAATGCAGCCTCCGGGCACCTGGCTTCTCCTGGAGAAATAGGACTGTGGCTTCAGGAACCTGTTAAGCATCCTATTCTATCTACTACGCCGGTATTTTGACATGAAAGGCTCTGATTAAGAAGAATTGATTCATGGCTGTATTCTTTAAAGTTTGCCAGCTACGCTTTACACACACGCTATTTGGTAATCAAGCCTCAGAAATATATCCCCTCTGATTTTTTTTTCTTAAAAGACTTTACCTACACAAATACATGTATTTTTCAGAAAATATTTTAAATGCAAAGAAAAACTATTGCCCAAGTCTTCACCACCTTTCCAGAGTTAAAAGTCGAGCAGGAGTAGACGTGAGGTGACACATACAGGCGGTGCAGATGAGTTTATATGCAGGAAACCGTGGAATGGGGATGCACCGGGATGCACGCTCCGTGCCCGCTGGTACTCTGTCTGCCGTGGGCCAGGCTTGCTTGGCGTCCCTCTCCCGAGTAGCTTTGCATTAAACATGGATAACTGCTTTCCCCCACATCCTCAGGTTCATCAGCTGGGCTGCGAGGTTGTCGTCTTGCTGCTGGAACTCAATCCCGACCAGATAAACCTGTTCAACTGGGCCATCGACCGCTGCTACACGGGCTCCTACCAGCTCGCGTCCGGCTGCTTCAAAGCCATAGCAACGGTGTGCGGCAGCAGGTACGGGCCCTCGCGGGCAGCGGGCGGTCACAGGTACAGTGAGGTCGCTCTTCGGGGTACAAAGCGTTGGGAGCCGACTGCTTTTGAGATTACCCAAGCAGAGTAAATGCTGTGGCACTGCGAAATGGCCTGCGTGTCCCCGGCAGGTAGCCCGTGCCCTGTTTAAGAGTGCGGCTACATTGATTGTTGGTGTCCTCCTAGAGAGTGGCTTGTCATCATAGCGCCCTTTGGTCTCCCGGAGAGTCACAGGGAAGCATCAGAGCAGGATTTGAAAGTCTTCAAGATGATGTGTGAAAGCAATTTCTAGACATGGGTGTGGTAGGTGTGAGCTTTAGGCCCTTCTGATATCTCGAGACCAAATGAAACCCAAGATGCAGCCTAAAAATGCGAAATCTTCTTAGTCCCAAGCTTCAGGAAGGAAGGAAACGAAAGAAGATGGCACATGCCGGTTTCCACGGATGACCGGTGAAAACCACCACCCTTGTTATGAAAAATAGTCATTTAGCAGAGCCATCAATTTATGGAGTGAGATAATTTCATAGCTAAGAGATAAGGGTTAAACTTTTGCATAAACAGCTGCATTAAACTTTTCCCAAGAGCCAAGGAATTAGATAGAACTTGAAAGAAGGAAGCTGGCCTTCATTTTTGAAATACAGACTGTTGATGTTTCTTTTCCATTAAATGTCGCATTTTAAATGGCTGTCTTAAGCTGCCGGATGAACGGAATCAGAGTGAATTATCTTAAAATTCCAACCTATTATGGTTCTGAATGAATAAGAATAGCATTTTAGAAGACATCTACTTTCAGTAAACGTAAAAACAAACACGCTATTTAGAGATGAGTTTCTTTAAAATTTGTATCTTTTTAAGGATAGTAGATAACATTTCATGTCTAAAGCTTTCATTTTCCATGATAGAGATAGAATTTTATCGTGTACTTTAATCTCCATAAAAGTTATAGCAGATTATATAACATAAAGCGTCCGATTCTCGCTGTCATTTTATTTTTTTGTTGTTAGCATTATGAAAGAATATTTTGACCTGTAGGATATTACCAAAATAACATTATTATTTTTTTTTGCAAAAATCTCTTTTCCAGAGTGTTTTTTTCAGACGTTTTGACATGTAAGAATAAATTTCTGTTCACGTGACACTTTGATCTTTAAAAATATATTTGGACTCTATGACTTGGACCATAGATTACTCGGACAAAATTAAGAATATTAAGAATTTTCTCTCTTCACTGCCCTTTGCCCAGTGAACTCGCTTTGAACTATCCTAGCCAAATGCATTTCCTCGCACAGCCGTCTCATCAAATGCTCCATGGCATTCCTCTGAATAATTCTAGGTATTTTCTCTTGGGGAGCACAAATAAATGCTTTGAGAATTTAGCGATGGAGTCTCAGTGATACCACCAGTCGCCAAAAATATAAATAAAGCCCTCTATTTTTAGAATAGATTTTTAGACATACCTAACCTATTTTGGTTTCTTAGACAAATATGGCCTATCAAGTTACACCCACGACACTCATTTTTCTGAAGGAAGGTTACAGGGCCAGGCAGTGCCATGGCTGTGACCTGTCTGCCAGTACTTCCGTCATTTCTCACCACAGGGCATGGTCAGAATCCACTGTCTCGGCTGTGGCCTACATTCGCTCTCTTTTCCCATGAATTCTCAGACTGTGTTGTCTAGACAAACGTCGGATTTGTTTGAACAATCTCTGCACTTATGTTTTCAGGACTGTTTTTCAAAAGCAAGTCTGATGTTTTAGCTTTTGCTTTTTTTATTTCCTGCATGTTTGCTTCTAAAAGACACCTAAATAGCTCATGAAGTAATACGTTCCTGAAAAGTCCTACAGAAACTGAATCATATTTTAATTTTCTCAGACAAGTTCTCTGTACAGTCACTCCTAGGACAAGTCATTTTTCAAAGAGAAGAATCCTTCTTACGATTCCTGCTTCCTTTTTAAGTAGAAACGCTCAGAAGTTGGATTATTTTATAGAGATGTGACAGTTTATAAACATTCATTAAGGAACTACTTATAGTTGACTTGAAAATACCTAAAAGGTTGAACATTTTTAAAGATAATCTGATTTACTAAAATTTCTACCTCTAGTTTTAGAAGATGAAATTAGCCATTTTGGATAACGAAACAGTAATTTTTATATTCATTTCATGGGAAAATGGTTCTCTACATTCCTGTTTTTGGTTTCTCTTACTGGATGATGAACTGCAGAGAGGGGCGCGAACACGCTGGTCCTCAGTTAAATCTGTGATATAAGATGATCGGCCCTACTGAGATTTGGAAATGAGAGTGGACCTCAACTAGGACCAGGAGAAACGAGGATAAAAGCAGAAAGTGATGTCAGAACCAGTAATATTTAACCAGTAAAATTCTTCGAAGAATTTTTTATAAAATACGTTTGACACTTAGATTAAGAGCTGTTCAGTGCAGCTTGGTACTATAATTTAGCACAAAGAAAAAGAGCTCACCTGTTAGACAGCATGAGTTCCAGCAATATTTGGCTCCTGAGTACAATCTTATAAATTCCCCCTCCGCCCCGGATTACATTGTACGGAGCAGATAAGGAATGAGAGATGAAATGGCCTTCTGAGGTTGTCAATCGAGGTAAATAGCATCCTTGATACCAGAAGTATAAGCCACAAGTATAAATCACAAGCACTAGCTTCACTCTGCAGACTTCACATCTAATTCTTTAAGGTTCCCTTGTTTTCACTCTTACCCTCCCAAATGCTACTAAAATATGTTTGACAGATGTTTCAGATTTACCTAGAAAATCAAAGTTTTAACTTTCGATGACTTTTGTCGGGTTTGTATTTGTTGTTCTTGTTTGTGTGTTTTGCCTTATGCTAGCTCACTATAAATCTTTTCTAATTTCTATCGGGCCAAGCACACTCGAATTCTTAAAAGTGAATACCCCACCTCTCAAGGGACTAGCGCCTAGCTCTCTCCAAGGGAGACACGCGAAGCTTCTGACTCGGAATCCCAGCGTCAGCCCCTCCCTGGTGGTGGTGGTTAGCCTCCCCTGGTCCACACCGCCTGTAGGACTGGGGCAGAGCAAGGAGTTGGCATTCGAGCCTTGCCTCTGATTAACCTGTGTGCTCCAGACCATGTCACTGCAGATGCTCACCCATCAGCAAACGGGGGTGACAATGGGTTGGGGACAAGGGCCGAATGAAACTCGTTTCTTGATCTGAGGCCCAGCGCCCAGTAAGCACCTCGTAAACACTTTATTTGCCAGCCGTTAGAGGTCAAAAGCTACGAAGTAATCCCACCCCCATCAACTGGTAAGATCTGTTCCTCTCCAGAATGCCTCGAAGTTATCCTGAAATTTGTCATTTGGTTCCAAAGACACCAGAGCTGTGGGTATTTCTCAGATTCTTCAAAAATCTCCTCTTCTAGACTGAAAAAGAAAAGTTTTAGTTCTTGTTCAATGAATCGCACCCGCCTTTCTCATTTATTTTCTGTTACCATTTGGCTTTTATTCTTTACGATCACAGCTGCCTCATTCACCTTCGGCCCTTCCACAGCCTGTGTTGAATCATTAAATGCCAAAAACGTAATTTTCCGTTTCCAAGCTATTTTACACGTCTGAGTTCGGATGATTTCTTTGTGCTCTCTGGCTCGTTTGAGGTCTTTTCCATTTCCCTTCTCTGGGTTTCTTTCGTTTTCCATAACTCTGTTATTCTTCTCGATGTTGTCACATCAATTCCGTAGCTTGTCCTTCAAGCACTGGAATGCCCTTGCTACACGGTCAAGTGCGTGGCCGCGGGTATGAATGGATTTGCCCTTCTCCTGCCTTTAAACCCCCAGATCCAGCCGCATATCCCGTGTCCTTCTCTGTGTAAACAGATGCGAATTACAGTCCAGTGGCAGAGACAGAGCTGCGGGTGAGGCCCGCTGCCACTGAAGGGCGCAGAAGGACACGCCCCCTCTCTTGTCACAGCAGAGGGCCTGTTTCCAGAGACTGCACCTCGGAAGGGTTCCAGCGTGGACTGGCTGTCACCCGTTGTGTTGTGGGCTGCCTAGGGGCCGTGCGGGCAAAAGCGTGGCTGCTTCACAGTGCGACACATTCAGGACAGGACAGGCGACGTGGCCTGGGCAAGCGCTGACTTCCCTGAGCCTCACAGGCTCCAGGAGATTAAATCACAGAACTAGTCGAGACCTGGGCACAGTAACGTAAATGTCCCCTGCCCTTCCCCCTCCTCTCCACCGCCATGTCTGGGGCCTGTCGGGCACAGCCACCTCCCTCTTTTTCGTTCATTTACAAATGCAAGTTCTAGAAAAGGAACCCCTTTGTAAATAAGCAAAGCCGTTTCGGAGGGCAAATGTCAAATGTCAGATGTGCCCTTTGACCCTACATGACCCCTTCTAGGAATCTCTTCTAAGGAAACAGTTGTTCATTTGGGGTTGTGGGATTACCATGGTGACAAATGAAAATAGCCCAGTTTGGATGCCCAGGGCGTGGCTTCTGAGATGAAGACTCGTGTGCAGGGAGTGTGTCGGCGAGTGCCCACAGGGTCACACGTGCAGGTAGTGTGTCAGCGAGTGCCCACGGGGTCAGCATCTCCAGGGACGTGAGGGAAGTCGGACGGAGTGGAGGGACAAACACTCGGAGCTCGGGGGCTGCTGCGGGGGCGTAAGTGTGACTGTGGCTGGAGGCAGCCCCCAGAGCGGGGACCAGCTGGCACTGCCAGCCTCCAGCATCGCAGTGAGAGGGTTGGGGGCCTGGGCCCGGAAAGGGGCGTGAACCTCACTGTTCAGTGAAAACTCCAGTAGTGCAGGCGGCTCACATGATCACGTTTCTGTTTAAAACCCTGAGTGTTGGGAGGGAGTCGCTTAGATGCCCACATCTGTGCGTACGCTCAGGGCTGACAGTGGCTGCCTGTCGGGCGGGAAGCAGCATTCGGGGGACAGGAAGAGAGGAGGGGGTCATGTCCCCACGTCAGTCTGTACACCTGCTTCCGGGCCGGCCGCGTGCACGGACCATCTTCAGGGTGGGTCCTCCAGCCTCGTGTGTTTCTTTTAAAAGCAAAATGTGTTTGCGAATCACTAGCATCATAACGAACTGAATGGGACTCCTATCGAAAATGAAGGCACAGTCCCTTTGCTTGTGCATGACGAGTCTCGCTGCACGTGTCTGTGAGCCGAGGGTGGGCATTCTGCGACGGCTTCCCAGCGGGACACCTGTGGCCATAAAGGATGGATGACAATGTGGCTTCAGCTCCAGGCTGCCCCTGCTTTGCTTTCTGAAGTAAATCAGCCGCCTTCTACCCGCAGGCCGTTCGCAAACTGTTCACCTCACCAGGTTTTCTGCTTGTGGCCTCTTTTTTCCTACAGACTAAGGATGTGCGTACAGGAAAAAGATGTCATCTTCAAAGAGTGTCATGTAGCGAGGAAAGAATGGCTTTGCTCTCCATCTTCCCCGATCGTACCCGGATTGCCACATCATTCATTCCCCACGTCCCCGTTCTCGCCCAGCTCCCACACACGCCGTAACCACATCCTGCCGACTCTGTCCTTGTCTCTCAGATCTGTCCCCTCTCTGTGTTTCTGCTGTCCCTGCCTTAATTCATGCCTCCACCTGTTCCCACCTCAGTCATTGTCGACCCCCTGCAGTCCATTCTCCACACAGCGGCTGGTCCGAGTCTCCGTAGCCTGTGTCATTTGCTCACGCCCCACTGAAAATCCCAGGAGAGCTTTATGACGCCAGGGTGAAGGCCACAGCCTGGTCACCTGTGCATAGCCACCGTCCTCGCCCCAGCTTCTCCTTTGCCTCTTCCACTCAGAGAGTCTCTCCTTTCCTTCTAGGAATCTCTTTCTGTTTCATAATCGTCTAAAATGCTGTTCTCTTGGCCCAGAACACTCCCCGTCCTCCCCCTCCCACAGCCACACCGACGTCTCCTGGCGCCTGAGGCTCAGTTTCCGTGTCTGTTTCCTTGGGAAACCTTTTCTACCCCGCCTGTGAATCGGGGTTCCTCGTGGGGGGCCTGCAGCATGCTGTGGATACTGCCATCTCGGCTCCCACCACGACTAGGCTGTGCGTTTCATCCCCCGACTGCCCTGCAGGTGTCCCTGGGACGCGTTTGGTGCTTAGTAACCGTAGATGGAGTGAACAAAAATATTAAGTCATCGAGAGAGTGGGACGTTTAGGCGTGTCATCCAAACGCTGTCCTTTCTACTTGCACTTGGTCTGCATTAGAGTTGATATACATTAGATATTCTCCTTTCTCCCCGTGTGACAATATTCCATTTTAAACAAAAATAAAGCTGCTTTTTTCCTTCTTTTTTTTTTTTTGTACTGATATAAGGCAAAAGAATGAGGTTAAAAGAAAAAAAAGGCCAAAGGAGGCTGGCAGTGTCGTTCATGCGTGTAGCTGAGTCGGCGTGCCATCTAGAATTTTGAGAGGCAGTTATCCGGATGACGAGCCAGGTGTCCTTATAAACCGTGCTGCTGTTGTTGTTTTAGGAACTACCCCTTCGACGTCGTGACGCTGCTAAACCTCGTCCTCTTCAAGGCCTCGGACACCAACAGAGAGACCTACGAGCTCTCCATGCAGCTCATGCAGGCACGTGCCCCTCGCTGGCGCAGACACCGCCACCCCTGGGCGCAGGGAGCGGAGCTGGGGGTGGAGCCTGCCTCGCGGTGCGCAGGTGGCGTTCGTTTCTGCAGAGCGCCGCGAACATGGGAATCAGCTGCTGTCCCCCCTGAAGGCCGCCGCGTTTAAGTGTGCGCTCGCCGGTCGCTGCCTCCGCCACATTATTAAATGCAGATGCTCCCAAGGCAATTCTCACGCCGTTTCCACTCTCCTGCCTCCGTACAGATCCTCGAAGCGAAGCTCTTCGTCTACTCCAAGAAAGTAGCCGAGCAGAGGCCTGGCAGCATTCTGTATGGGACCCATGGCCCGTTGCCGCCCCTGTACAGCGTGTCGCTAGCCCTCCTGTCGTGCGACCTGGCCCGGATGTACCCCGAGCTCACGCTCCCGCTCTTCTCAGGTACGTGCGGTGGCGGCGGTGACACGGTGGCTCTGAGGAATCTCGCTCCTTACCTTCGGGGTCATTTCAGAGTCGTCATTCTCGACGCGAAATTCGTAGACCCAAATTGCTGTGGGCTAAGTCCGGTGACTTGGGAAAGTGAATTCCAGAATATCTTTCAATGAAAACACATGTGCATGTTCGTCTGAACCAGGGTTTGAGTAGGTACAGACGCGGGGTGGATGCGGCGATGCCCGGGTTAACCGCGGGTCCCCGTGCGTCATCTGCGTAAGTACGGGGTTAGGGCCGCTGACACTTCCGACTGCTGCGGGGCGTTCGTTGGAGGTGACGGTGGTGGTGTTCGGTGGCTCGTACGTATGTTGCCACATGTATAAACGGTTGAGAGTTTGGTCTCTGGCACATCTCTGCAGGTAATCTTCGGGAGGAATGTTTGTGAAAATCCATTTTTAGTCAATTAACGTAGTACCTGAGCTCACGTGGTGCCTACGGAGAGCCTGACTTCAGTCTCTTGAATTCGTTTCCCTCTTGTCTGCCCTGCCTTCGTCTGGACCCTCGCTGGCCCACCCCACCCCTGACACCTGCTGGCTGCCGTGTACCCCAACACACAAAACCAGACATGCATAGCACTTCCCAACTCGCCTCTCTGCCCCGTTGTCCTGAAAATAAGCGCTGACCATCTAGCTCTCATCCCTTGAGTGGCTCAGGTGTGCCAGGCCCGGTGCCAGGCACTTCCTATACATTTCCCGTGTCACTTCATCTCACAGCCCCATGCGTTCTAAGCTGGCCCTGCGGAGTCTCACCTCACAGGGCATCAGGGACTCAGTAGTTGCCATGGAGACGTAGCAGCAGCTGCCAGGTCTCAGCGGTTCGGTCCGGCTGGGAGAGGCGGGGCTACAGGGGGCGCAGAGTGGAGGGCGAGCATGAGTGTGAGCGGGGTGGTGTGAGCCGGTGTGAGCGGGTCTGCCAGCTGCGAGGCTGGAGCGGGGGCAGGCACCTCTGGCCGCCGGAGGAGGAAATGACGCTGGCGAGCGGCGGGCAGGTCCGCGTGGGCTCCCGTCCAGACTGACCCTTGGGTTGTTTTCATTTATGACGAATACTTTCTTCAAATTAGCGTAAGAGAATAAGGAGATTTTTGTGGGTCCCTAGCTTTCATTTTTACTGCCATAAAAGTGCCCTGAATCTTCGTAACCAGAGGTTCCTTTTCCCCCACCGCACCCCCCAGAGCACTCTGTGTGGGCATCGGCGGGTCCCTTGTCACTCTCCGCCTTGCCCCGGAGTTGCCTGTCGACACAGCTCATCTCCGAGCCCCCTGCTCAGGGCTGGGAGCCACACCCTCCTTCCGCCCGCTGTCCCCGTGGCACCCAGCACCCGTGACGGGCCCCGGGCGCTGGAATGACGACTGTCTGGCTCTCTAAGCATCTGAACATGTGTCGTCAGAGTCCCAACGTCAGTCCTTGCACCCAGAAAGTTTGGCAGTTAGGTGCGTTTCGAAATTCTGACCTACCCGACAGCCAACACCCTATGATTCCTGTGGCAAGCGTTAAATATACTCTATTCTTCAAAAAAAAAGTTATGGTTTTAGGAAAAGGGCCCTATCAGGTAAGCCATGCTCTCAGGTCCCAGAAGACGTCCTTGGTGTGATTCCTGGTGTCCGCGTCGCGTTGTGCGGGGGCCACGCGCTTTCTGCAGGTCCCCCACCCCCACCCCTGACCGCAGGTGACCCTCGGGGTGGAAGAGCCCCTTTCCTGAACGCTGGGCGTCGGGGATCGCGTGAGGGCTGCCGCATGTGTGTAGGGCTGCACCCCCGTCTCTGTAGAAATCGTGTTCAGGTGATAGCACCCAGGTGTCGCCGGTGGTGCGATCACACGAGGGTGTTTCCAGAGGCCTCGTGGCGAGCGGCCGGGCGGGACGCAGCCCCAGCAGCGGCCTCGGCTGCGTCGTGGACAGGCCTGACCTGTGCACTGCCACCGAGGTGCACGCCCTGGGCGGGTTTCCCCAGTGGCTCACGCCTCGTGCGTGACGGGTAGCCGTGCGTGGAGGACGCTCCGTGAGATGCCAGTGTTCTGGAGAGACAGTTGTCCCTGTCACAGGTGTCCTGACTGCTGCCGTGTCGGGCCCTGGGCCAAGCACGTTCCGTACGCTGAGTCCTTAGTCCTCGCGAGAGCCCGGTGTGGGGCCCTGGCAGCCTCGCTTGGCGTAGGGGGAGACCAAGGACAGTGAGGTGCAGTGGCGGACCCCGAGTTGCCGTGGCTGGGAGTGGGGGGACTGGACTGGCTCACATGCCCGCCGACCTGCAGCCCCTCACATCATCCACTCCAGTGGGCCTCCTTGGCCAGTGCGGACGTGCGCTCGGCGGCCACCTGCTTCCCCGCCGAGCTCTCGGTGGCCCTGCCAAGCATGGGAGGTGACGTGACAGGCTCGAGGCCAAGCCTCACTCCGCGTTACGGTTCTGTGGCCCCGGGGGGCCGCCACGCGTGCCTGTGACCTGTGAGCCACAGGCCCTTGTGCCCGGTCCCCAACTCCTCCCGAGGCCATGACACGGGGCTGCGGGCCTCTGCCTTCTCTTTAGAGGTCAGCCAGCGGTTCCCCACGACGCATCCCAGCGGGCGGCAGGTCATGCTCACCTACCTGCTGCCCTGGCTGCACAACATCGAGCTGGTGGACAGCCGGCTGCTGCTCCCCGGCTCCAGCCCCAGCAGCCCGGAGGATGACGGCCGGGACCGGGAAGGGGACGCGGCCGCCGCGCGGGGGCTCAGAGGGACTGGCTGGGGCTCCCCGGAGGCCACGGCCCTCGTCCTCAACAACCTCATGTACATGACAGCCAAGGTACCGATCCCGTGCCCCTGCCACTTCATGCCGGGAGACGCCGCCGAGCCCGGGGCGGTGGCGTCTGTTGTTTAAGACCGCGTGATGATGGGGGTGGGGGGTTGGCGGCGCACAGCCACGCGACTGTCCTCAGTGCCACCGCCTGTGCACCTAGAAACGGTGACGGCGGTGCATGTAGTGGTGGCCGTTTTACCCCGATGGGCATTATGTCACAGTGACGATAAAGTAAGCCTGACATTTAACCCCACGACTCGGTGCGCTTTCGGTCGCCGGAGGGGGCATCGCCCTGACGGACGGCCTGTGGCCGCCGCCCCGTGCTCGTGTGCGTGCAGTGACCGGGCCCCTGACCCCGAGTGGACGAGCGTCCCGTGGCCGCGCACCGCCCCCACGTGCGCCCTGGGCCGCTCTCTCTCTCTTGTCTGTCGCAGTACGGGGACGAGGTCCCCGGGCCGGAGATGGAGAACGCGTGGAACGCGCTGGCCAACAACGAGAAGTGGGGCAACAACCTGAGGGTCGCCCTGCAGTTCCTCATCAGCCTGTGCGGCGTCAGCAGCGACACGCCCCTCCTGCCCTGCGTGAGTGTCCCCCGCGCGCGCGGCTGCCGCGACGCCCCCCGGCGGCTCCGGTCTGCGGTGTTCAGGCCACGGGGTGCCCTTTGCCCCACGTGAAACGGAGACATCGTGTGTCCTCGGTCACGCTCACCTCCCGTGAGCTCATTAAAGGTCCCTTCTGCCCCCGAGAAACGGGCGACAGCATCTTGGCGACACCTTTGTCATCCCCTTGCCAATTGGACACCGAGCCTATGACTTCAGGGATAGATATTTTTCTAAACAGTTACCCAAAACGGCCTTTCACAAACATGAGACCCCTTCTATAAGACAAACTAGGTAAAACATATGATTTCTAATAAAAATGGCTCGTTTATATTTTGATGCTCTCAAAACAATACAAATTCAGAATATCCCGGTTTTTCTCTTCACGTTTAGTCGTTAGAGAGAAATAAGCAGAGAGCAATTCTCCGGGGACGCCCCATGCTTAGTGTCTGGCTGAGCGTGATCCGGTCGACAGAAACGACAGCATTTTTAAAACCTGCTCCCCTGGCACCGTGTGGTGGCTTTGCCGGTGATTCTGCGGCTGCCGGCCACCGGGAGCCACACGGCCGGTCGCCTGGCAGCCTCCAAGCCTCGGGGCCGGCCGTGAGGGCGTCCGCGAGGCACAGCTGTGCTCCGGAGCGAGTCCTAACACGCTAGCCCATCCCAACCGCTGGAATCCATTTCCTTCTAGGGGAGAGGGGACAAGCAGGGGACTGGATTCCTTTCTAAACAAAAATAACAGCAGGTTCCCCCCATGGTTTAGAGAGATGAAACTCTTTCTCAGGGTGAGACCCCAGGTGGGCAGTTGTCAGCTTTCAGATGGACCCCACGGTCCCCAGAAGTGACTTCCGTAAGCTCCACCATCGGGAAAGGTGGGCCTTCGGCACGCACGCCCTCCTGTGCATGAGCAGAAAGCGGGTGTCAGTCCAGACGGGACGGTCAGGGCGGGCACAGAGCGGAGCCACCAGGACGATCGCGTGTGGGGGGCGTGCCGTGGGAGCGAGCGGGACGCTGGGCCCCGGAAAGCATCCCTGTGTCTCTTCATCCTCAGATCAAGAAGGTGACAATTTACCTGTGCCGGAACAACACCATCCAAACCATGGAGGAGCTGCTGTCGGAGCTACAGCAGACGGAGCCGGTGAACCCCATCGTGCAGCACTGCGACAGCCCCCCCTTCTACCGCCTGGCGGCCAGCAGCAAGGCCTCGGCCGCGGCCTCCGGTAGGGCGGGCAGTGGGGGCGGCGGGCCCTGGGTCTCCGGGCTCCGGTGCTGAGCACCGCAGGGCACGGGGATGTGGATGTGCATTCGCTTCTCACTCCGCGTGTGTGTCCCCTTAAGCGATGGCTTCCTTGGTGACAATGTGGGTGGAGCTAGGGAGCACTTCACGGAGGGAAATAAGTCAGAGAAAGACAAGGGCCACGTGACCTCGCTCACACATGGGATCTAAAACCCAAAAGCAATGCGCAAAGCGGAAACTCACAGGCACAGAGAATGATCTGGTGGTCGCCGGATTTGGGGGGTGGGGCAGTGCCGAGTGACAAGCGAAGGGATTAAGTGCACACCGGCCACTAAAACCGTCACGAGAGTGATGTGTAGCACAGCGAGTTCAGCGAGTGGCACTGTCACAACTATGCACGGCGCCAGGTGGGCTCTGGACTCACCAGGGAGACCACGTCATACGTTAAGCGTCTAACCACTAAGCTGGGTACATGAAACTCATATAATACTGTACAACAACTGCAATTGAAAAGTGAATTTTTTAAAAGCGGAGATGGCTTAAGAATAGCTGAGACCCTCAAGGATGTTGTGGAATCCCTGAAGTGGTTTTGTGACGGTGACCGCCTGGCAGGGCCCAGCGCCCACCTGCCCGGAACTCCACACTGTAGGCCGAGCCCAGGCCGGAAGCCGAGGTCACTCGGGAATCTCATTTCCGGACCCTCCTTCTCATATCCATGGGATACCCCCGGTGAACGCTCTCCCAGGGTTGACTAAAATGTCCCCAACTGTATTGCCACCTTCGCTAAAGTGACCTCTCAGAATCAGTTCATGGACTACACAGCAGCGTCCACGCCTGTTCCCCGAGGTTCCACGCCCTTCCCCTGCCACCGGCTCGTGGCCCGCAGACAAGCAGCCACCAGCGGGCAGAATCTCTGGGGACTCACACCTATTTCTCTGACATCAGTTCAGTAACCCCTGGCCCCGGAAACGCCACAGCGGCCAACAGCGGGGCCGGCCACCGTAAATGAGCTCATTACCTGCATGGCCAGGGAGAAGGGGTCTCAGGACATGGCGGCCTCGGTTTATATCGGTTTATGGGAGCGTTCATGAATTTGCTTCAGCCATGATGGGTGTCTGGGATCCCCCTGCTCAGTGGTGTGGGCCGGGCATTTGTCTAGATCCCTGAGATTGTACAGAAGGGATGTCACAAGGAGCCCTTGCCCCGAGTCACCTGGGACTTGACCTTGACCCCTCCACATGCATGTTTTTTCCTGAGTGTCCTTCTGATCCCACCCCAGGAACCACCTCCAGCAGCAACACGGTGGTCGCCGGCCAGGACAGTTTCCCAGACGCCGAGGACGGCAAGCTCCTGAAGGACTCTGACGAGAGGTTGGTGCCCAGACCGGCTTGGGGTCCCATTTAGCGGTGGGCGGTAGTCCACACTGAGGTGGCGGGGAGCGTCTGTGCCCTTCACAACCGCACATGCACGCACACACCCTTCCTCGCTCCTAGAAGCGCAGACCAACTTTCCCACTCTGCTGTGCATGTCCCCCAAGGTCACGGTTCCTTCCCGAGCACGGCCGGGGAGGACAAAGGTCGAGTCGGGACGTGCTCTGACTGATGCCCCCTCAGGCCAGACAGAAGCCATGAGCTGGCCCGCTAGAGGGCACAGGTGTCCGGGGTGAGAGGCGCGTCTGCGTGGATGCCCAGCTGAGGGCGAACACTTTCTCGGCGACGGTAGTTGTCTTGTGATGTGGTCTGAGAAATGTCGTCACTCTTTCTTCCCCTCGATTCAACCACCACTGCCGCCTTTTCCCGCTCAGGTCGGCCTCAGTCCCCTCCCTCCGGGCTCTGCCCACCCCTCTGCCTTCGCAACCCTCGGGATGCACTCAGGAGTAAGTAAAGGCTGGATGCCTGTCACCTGTAGTCACTGTGACGAGCTGAGACACACACCAAGAATAAGAGAGTTGTGACAAAAGTTTGGACTAAGGAAAACTGTTAAAACTTCATATTAGCCTAACTTCGAGTTTCTCGATAGCCAAAGTACACACACACACACACACACACACACACACACACACACACACACAGTGGATGTCATAACTTTCCGCGCATCAGGACAAATGAACAGAAACGCTTCGTTGGGAGCTATGAACAGGAAATACCTCTAAACTCAGAAGGATCCATCGTGTAGATTTTTTTAAGCAAAAAAGCGAGCCCATCTCTTTATTACAGCAGCGGTTTGTAAAATGTGCAGAAGCAAACTCCATAAGGATTTTTCCTACAACAGCCTTAACAGAAGCCTGTTTTATAACTGTGTAGTTCCACGGAAGGAGTTTCCATTGGGAATGGAAAGCGATGAAGTCGCATCCATGGTGTCCGTGGAGGGGTTGAGATTCATAAGTGACAGCTGTCCAAGTATTAATTTGAACCAAATCAGCAAAGATAAAACTTAGGAAAACATTTTGTTCTTGCAGTTTCTCTCTTGTCAGAGGTCTTTCCATGATGTGTTTCCCAAGTCCCGTATCTCGGACGTTGAAGGCCATTCCCTCTATTTAACCTTTGAACTTCCTTGAGGGCTCGGGGCCCCAGTGACTTTCTCCAGCCCGAGAGAGCAAAGGGCAGGAACAGACCCAACTCTGCGTGGTCAGTTGTCACATTCTCTTTGCCAGGCGTGCACGTCACTGTGGCTTCATCTTCCCCACAGTGAGGAGAATGTTCTGGAAGGAGCGGGCTCCTCTCCTTGGCCTTGGCCTTGTGAACGCTCCCTAATAACCCTCTAGATCCGCCTCCAAAAGGAAGGGGAGGGATTGCCATCGGTTCTGGAATTCTCCCTGCCTGGGCCGCCCGGAGCTCGGCGGTGGAACCACCAGATGTGACGGGTCTTGAGCAGCTTGGAGGCCACCAGGCTGTGTCCTGCGCAGACCTCCCACGTGCGGTTCTCAAGTCGCCCCAGTTTTGTCCCTTGCTGAACGCAACGTTGGCACCGCATGGCGCTGCCCTCACCAGCACGAATGCGATGGCAGAGCTTCTGCAGAAGGTGAAAGGTGTGTCCCTTTTTCGGTTTCGTGAGGGCCGGTCTGATGTACGTGATTGCGTGGCCCGATCCGTACGAAACGAAGCGGACGTCCTCGAGTTCCCTTTGTGAGGATTCACAGAGGGACAGCCCGGACAGTGTGACCATGAAGAGTACTGGAAACAGCATTCCTGGGGACAGATGGCCATGCCAGGAGGGAAATAAAATGGATATACATCTGCGTGAAGCGAAGCCGAGTCACCTGTCTCAGAGCCTTGGCACTTGACATGTGTCGTGTTTAGCAACTGCAGCCACAGATGTGACATTCTGAGCTGACACCCGGGCCCAGGCGGGCATCGCAATGGCACGCCCACTACCTTTTCCCGAAGTGTCTGTCTCTCTCTCTCGCCACACGCTGGCGAGGATTGCTGGGGCCCTGCGGCTTCTCGAAGCAAACAGGGTGTCGGTCTGCTCTCAGTAAACACCCAGTCAGGAAGGCGGGGCCTTTCACCCCCACCTTGGCTTGACTGTTCCGAATCTTTCCGGATACCTTTAGTTCTTTGCTTTTGGCTGCGTGTATATGAAGTAGATGAAACCCGGTGTGTATTATTTTATATAAAATAAAGGTAGACATACCATTTCACACCCCCCTTCTCCTCAGCTGCACACTAGCCCTACCGTACAGGTCTCCAGGTGTCACTCATGCTGTCGATTTGAAAGTCTGTGGTGCCCGGAAGAGAGAGGACATTCTAGAAATCCAAGCCAGAAGCCCACAAACGAAGACCTTGGAGTACGATGGTGTCTCTCGTTGTCGGAAACTTTCTCATACTGTTTCTTTTGATTTCCACAACCTCAGCAAAATAAACGACTAAGTGTCATTCTGACTCCTTTGGGGCAGGTGTGGGAACAGGGTCCTCAGGAAGGGAAGAACTTGGCCGAGGTCACAGAGCAAGTGAGTGAGAGAGTTTGGCTATAAAATCCCGTGTCCCGCCTTCTTGGAGGTAGCGTGGCCCCGAAAGTGTTCTCACACTGCCACCAGCCTCTGGGTGACACTGGGCAAGTCGTTTAACCTCACTCGGCTGTTTGCTCACAGTAAATAACGCTTGTCTTGGGGAGTGAGTGAGTGAAATTACTATATGTGTGTTTTTTGTACTATATGTACTTCTCAGGCCACAAGAGGGACAAGACAGAAAGACCCGCCCCCTACCCTCCCAATTATATTATACCCAAGCAGTTACCTCCTTTTGAAGACCCTCCCGTCATTTTAAGGGGAACTCCAAAGCCAGCAAGTCCAAGTTTTGTTAGGAGCCAATTTTTGTGTGTTCTTAGCCTCACCCCTTTCCCTTTGTTCTGTCACTCAGCAGTTACTTAGTGACCCCTGCCATCTGCCAGGCTGCCATGCGAGCAAGCACCTGTATTACATTGCATCGTCCCCATTCTCATTCTCAATAGCTGTCATCATTTGCTGGTTCCAATCCAGTATTCATCTTAAAACGGTTACCGTTTCAAGGTTTGAACGTGTGCTGTGAGCACGTGACCCCTGGTCCTCTTGAGGAAAAAGGAACGTTTGGGGTACAGTTTTGACAGTGTTCCTTGATCGGAACTGGCTGCCCCCAAACTCAGCCCCTACATCAACAGTGTGTGTTCACGAGAAGCAGCGCGCGCACGCACACACACACGCGCGCACACACACACACACACACACGTCGGAATCTCACGGCGTCTGTTCTCGTTTGAAGGTTCAGCAATGTCATCAGAGCCCACACCCGTCTGGAGTCCAGATACAGCAATAGCTCCGGAGGGTCGTATGACGAGGACAAAAGTGAGTACCACCCAGGGTGCGTCCCGGGCGGACACAGATGGCTGGACAGAGGGCGTACGAGAGTGTTGACGATTCTACCTGCTAAAAAGGGGGCCATCAATATTAAGTCACCATTTACCCTAGCGATGCCCATGAGCGCAGCATCAGCATCGTAAACGTAACTAGAAGCCAAGCAGCAGACAAGTCACAATGATAAAAATTCCGTTTTTATTTGTATATTCTTGGCACCTTTTTCCTTGGTGACACCTCTGGGGAAAGGCTAGTAGGACAGTGTCCTGTTAGAAAACAGGTTTTTCCTGGGAGAGGATGCAATCCGTAGGCTTCGTGTATCAGCTGACCCAGGACAGGGTCTGTTTTCACAGTAAGTCTCAGCAACCAAGAGAAAACTTGGCTAAAATGCGAGATGTCATCATCATAGAAATGTCTTTGTTCCTGGGAAAGTTGACAGAAAGGTCGGCGCGTTCACTAATGTCGGTCGATCCCTGGACAGCATCTGCAGGTGCTGAGCAGGTGAAAGTGTGACTTGGTCACAAGTCACGGAAATCCTGAAATCAGAGGACAGCCCAGGGGCATGGAGGGAAGTCAGCAAACTAAGGGGTAGAATTGATGTGTCTCCTTCACCGGAAATCATCAATGCGGTGATATTTCATGATAGTTCCGTTCACTGTGTGAGGCGGTGCCCTGGCCTGGCTGGTTTTTACGGGAGCGTGCAGAATTGGGTGCTCACTGCACGGGGCAGATTCTCGGCCATTCAGCGTACTGGGGTGGGCTGTCCAAAACCCATGTGCACCTGCCACCCTCCCACCCGGGGTCCCTTTTGTCTGCGTCCCCAGAAACTTCCTACCAGAACCATCAGCACAAGGTAAACAAAAGCCCACTGGGCCTCCCGCCCTTTCTGTGCCCCGAGCAGTAGACTCTCGGGAGCACAGGCCGTGAGAGGGACCACATTGTCCCCCAGGAGGGACCGGACTGTTCGGATGAGTGGCCCTGAGAAATGGACAGTTGCCATTTCAATGAAGGGTCTGGTTGACTACGTGATATATTGTCACCCGGAATCTGAGAATGGAAGAATTGCATTGTGAAGCCGTTAAGTGGTCACATCCGGACGCCCCCAGGACGTGGCAGGCCTGGTGTGACAAAACACGCCACGACCGTGATGCTCAATGTAGTGTTGCTTGCCCGTGGCCAGCTGGTCCCTTTAAAGTGTCTCTCTCTGTCCTGGGTACAGGACATGGAGTTTGGAAGAAACACTGTAATACGTAAAATATAAATCGTTTCAAAAATACATCTTTAAAGCCCCCTGGTAGTAAAACCTCACATTTCTTATATTAAAACAGTGAATTTTGAAGGGTAATTAGAATGAAATGAGCTAACAATGAACTCAGATCACTAACTTGAGAGACAAAGAGAAAAAAAGTCTTTATAAATACACAGCCATTGTAAATTCAGATAAGAAATAAAAAGGTCTAATATGGTCAGTAGAGATTCTATTTTACCTTGAAACATTTTTAAGCTTGTCGTATCAGTGTAAAGAACATTTTACCAGGAAAATTTGGAGTAAAGAATTTGACTCGAGTTATGTGTCGACAACGTTCTTCACATGATCAGTTATTGACCAGAGAAATCAGAATTCATAGCATTTAGTGTGGGCGCTGCGAGCTTCTATTTCAAATTACTCATTCTAAGAGAAAACGAAATCAAGCTACACAAACAGATCTCATCACAGAAAGTTCGTAAAATAGAGACAAAGATTCTTGTCTTGGTGATCGACTCACTGGCCTTGGCTGCAGCTCATCTCGGAGGAAACAGCAGGTCTGATTGGGTGCCAGCACCCTTGGGACATTGGGAAGGCACCCTCCCCGGTGTGTTTTTTGGGTCTAGCCACAGAATGCTGGTGCCTACACCACGGGAGAAGCAAAAGCAAAACCTCATGGCCAGGCATTTGAAACAGGTGCCCTTTAATCCAAAAGGAAGGACTGCGTGCAGCCTCTTAACGTATATTTTCTATTTAAATAAAACAAAAATAAAAACGAGAGCACCTCAAATAAAACGGACAAGCAAACAGATTCAGGTCTAGTCTGTGACGTAGCTTTCTACCAAAATTATGCAAGCTCTTTGTATTTTCAGAAGTATTTGAAATATCTGGATTCTTTTCCAAGGCGTGTGCTAACGTAGCTAACTCCATGCCGAGGATACAGTGGAGTCACAACACTTCACACCCACCTGTAAGAACAGTTTCAGCTCAGTTATATCTGAGAGCGTCATTGAAACAAAGAACAGCCTACCCTTCCCGGACAGAATCTCACCAATACGGTTTTATCAGTTCTTCTGTAGGCTGTCATTTTTACACCACTTTCAGATTTTACTATGGAGTTAGCCAGTCGCTCACTTACAAGGGCATTGTGCAGCTGACTCGTCCTGGCCGGTTATTAACGTTAATTCACCGGAAGCAAGAATCCCGTGGGTAATTCACTGAGAGGGCTGCCACGTGTGACTGCTTGCGACACCTGCTTTAAATTCTGCCCCACCGAAGGTGTTGTGCCATGCGCTCTGGTGGAGAGTTCTAGGCCCCGGTGGTCAGCGTGGGAAAGAGGCAACGCTCGCGCTCCGAGAGAGGGCTGTCCCTCCCCCACGGACGCCCTGCGCTCGCATCCCGGAGGAGTGGGCTGTGCGTGGCTCCAGCGCCTGTCCCGGTCGGAGCCTCAGTTTTCATGACCACGCTCTTCACGTGTCCATTCGTCCACTGGTGCTACGAACCGGCCATGTCAAGCCCGCTGCCTCTCACAGCCTCGCAAAGGTGTCACCGAGAACTGAGTTTGGAGAAATTGCCTGAGGAGGATGTGATGCGTCCTTCCCCCGAAGCCATGGGCACCTGCCCCGGGAAGAAGCCGGGCTGTGATGTGGTCCCCTGGCCTGGGTGGAGAGCGTCACCAGACAGAGCTCTGTGGCTGTGGCCACGCTGACATTACAGACGTTGTTGAGGAAGGTCATTGGTTTATTAAAAAAACCTATGTGTTTTAAAAAGGTGGCTCCATGGAGACCGGGCTGTGAAGGGCCGGGATGGTGGCCGGGGGACAGTGGGCTGTGGCACCAGCCCGTGAGAGAGGGTGGTGGCTCAGGCGAGCGTGCTTCTCTCGGAGGCGGAGCTTATTGTGTGGATGGTGGCGAGTCACTCTGTCTTTTCACTATAAGTGGGGACACCGGCTGCCCGCGATTGGGCTCTTAGCGTGTGAAATGTGTCGGCCCGCGCCTGGCACAGCTCTGTCTTCTTCCCACGTCATTTTTTTTTGTATTGTTATTATTACTGTCATCGTTGTCACGATCATGAGCTAGAAGTGAGTGGTGACAGGAATCGGGATGACGCGAAGGCCCCCGGCGGACTCGCGTTTTACTGAGACGGAGGTTTGAGGAAGGGCAGGTTTTCACAGTGACGGGAGTTCACGTGATTTGACATGTTTCTTCTCGCGTGTCAGTATTTCTATCGCTCTGTCGTGAATAACTAGAAATTAAGCTTCCATAAACATAAAGCGGTGAAAGAAACCTAATCAAGTAATTCTAACCCGACGGATCATATAATTGGCACTCGCCAGACTGAATGTTGGGCGGGTTATTTTTACAAGCATGAGCTTCTAAGCGGCTTCCTCAAACACCAGGCAGGGAAAACGGAATTCTCCCCCTGAAAATTGACACGCCGCCTTTCTCCCCCACAGACGACTCGGTCTCTCCCTACATGGGCTGGCTGTTGACCATCACTGAGACCAAGCAGCCGCACCCCCTGCCGATGCCTCCCACGGGGGGGTGCTGGGCCCCCCTGGTGGACTACCTCCCAGAGACCGTCACCCCTCGGGGGCCCCTCCACAGGTGAGCAGCATGTACAGGTGGAGGGCAGGGAGCCCCTAGCTGTGACAGTGAGCTTGTCCTACGTCCCATCAGACGAAACCGGAGGGACCAAGCGTGACCTGAGTCGCAGGCCTCAGCGCATGGGCAGAGTCTGGTCGCACCCTTCAAATTTCCCTTTGATTCATCTCGGTGTGAGTCTCGTCTGTCACACGTTTTAGCACCGTGGTGAAGGTCCTCTGTCCCCTAATTCTCCTCATCCCTCAGCGCTCACTACCAGGTGACAAGTGGACAGACATTCATTCTTGTGGTCACGAGTTAAGCGCCACTTCTCCAGCACGCGTCTTAAGGGTCGTGTTTGGCTGTGACCTCACAGTCTTCACAGGGACGCGTTTACGTCCCCTGCGGACGCGGCCTTGACCGCCGTTTCTCGGGCAGGTGCAACATCGCCGTGATCTTCATGACGGAGATGGTGGTGGACCACAGCGTGACGGAGGACTGGGCCCTGCACCTGCCTCTCCTGCTGCACGCCGTTTTCCTGGGTGAGGCCGGGCCCTGTGGGGGACCCCAGGGGGCACTCCGTCCACATCGCCGTGTGCTTCCCTCGCTCCGAAAGGTCGAGTCCCCTCCCTTTCCTGTTGCCTTTCTGTGACCCCTGCTGCAAACTATCACTCGGTCAGACATCACTGAGCACTGTCCCGTTCCTGCCGTGACGTGGGGTGGCGCCTTGCGCATGCGGCATCCGTGAAGGTGTCCAGACGGATTGGGCCCCTCGGGGGCTGGGCCATGCGCCGAGGTGTTCCCATGCCCGCGCTGTACAGCACAGTGAGAAGGGTGACAGCCACATCAGAGAGGTCGGCAGTCCAGCCGTCCGCATTTCATGAGAGCATTTGACTCAAGGAACAAAGCGTGTTATCATCCCCAAGCCCGACTCGTTTACACTGGCAACAAACACAATGAAGAGCAAACATTCCGATGACAGGAACCCCTCCCCCACCCCCAGCACCCTCGCCGTCCTTCGAATCCGAGCGAGCGTCATGTGCGTTCGCACCGAGAGCCTCTGCGTCTCGTTCCAGGTCTGGACCATTACCGGCCCGAAGTCTTTGAACACAGCAAGAAGCTGCTACTCCACCTGCTCATCGCGCTGTCCTGCAGCGGCAGCTTCCATGCCGTCGCCTCCGTGCTGCTGCAGACGCAGGGCGCGGGCGAGGCCAAGACGCTCACCGTCCGGCCGGCCTGCCAGCCCGAGTACCTCTACACAGGTAATGACGGCGCGTGGCCGAGGGGGCCCTGAGACAGGGCCGCAGGCGCAGGGATGACCTGGTGTCAGAGACAGGTGCACAGGTGTGGGGATGACCCGGTGTCAGAGACAGGGGCACAGGTGCAGAAATGATTCAGCATCCGAGATGGGGGCACAGGTGCAGGGATGACCCAGTGTCAGAGGCAGGGGCACAGGTGTGGGGATGACTCAATGTCAGAGGAAGATCCCAGGGGATCCCCGACTCTCTTACCCTGCCTCCTGAGTTTTCCTAATAAAGCTCTAGCCCAGCGAAGAGCCCCATTCACCCGACGTTCACGTGCCTGTCACAATCCTCCTCGTGATTGGCTATTTTCAAATATGTTTTCCTTATTATAATAATGGCTGGTCTCACTACGTTCCCGCTGCTATGTTGATAGGGAAAATGTCCATCAGTCAGGAGGTCAGTGTGGAGGCCCGAAGCGAGGACACTGGGGATGGCCATCACCCGAGAGAGCCGGAGGTGCCACCGTGCTCCTCGGGGCCTCCCAGGAGGAAAGCTCCTTTCATCAGGTGGCTGACCCTTCTGGAAGGCGCTAACGGGTAGAGGTCTGTTGAAAACCACTGCTGTGTCGAAATCAAACATTTCTGCTTAGAAAGGAGGGCAGGGAAGCGTTAGGCGAGCCAAAGAAATTCCTGTGCTGTGCCCAGCTATTCGTGAAAGCTTTCCCGAAGGGCAAACCAGTGGTTTTCACATAGAACCAGAACATTCTAGATATCCTAGAATGATGATGGCTGGCAGGGTTCCGGGGCCTCTGTGACCTGACAATTTGTGCGTGGCGTTGGCATGGGCACAGAGGGGCGTTTCGCGTCACCACGTGCTTTCTGCATGACCTCGAAGAGGACGTGCCTTTTCTCCATCGTTTGTACTCGGCACTGGCTTTTGAGAGACGTCAGCGTGTGTCTTAGGGAAACAAATGCGACTCCTTCAGCATTGGGTATTTCAAATGTAGGTTCCATGTCATTGTTAGGTCTCTGTGACTGTTATTGTTACGTCTTTATTTTGGGTCATGTTACACGTACTTGAAAACAATCTATGAGCAGCCTTTTAGAGACACAACACTCTTACTTGAAAGAATCCACAGAGTGCTGGCTCCTCTAACTCCCCAGGATAAGGATGTTTTCGATAAGTTCTTGTCCTTAGGCTGAAAAAGGTACAATGTCTGCTGAGTTGCCTATCTCTGAGCACATCACAGGCATCCACTGACCACTGATGCGGCATAGATGGTTTAGAGTGGAGATTTACACAACAAAAAACACCATACCCGTAAGCAAGACAGACCACGGCTCGCTGGAATGGTTGTGTCTGTAGCACACGTAACACTTGGGGAGTGTCTCCGTTTCGTGAATGTTTGTCATTTATCGAACACCTCATTTCAACCGTAGCTGCTCTCATATCCACACGAAACACACACCACTCCTCTTGCAGAAAGTATCAGTTCAAATACCAGAGTAAGAAATAATTCAACGGGGTGTCATGTCACGTACGCCTGCGTGACACTCTAGCAGGTGGCTTTCTGCACTCTGGTTTACACAGCGGTGCGACTATTCCATGAGCCAGGAAAGGATATGAGTCCCGTTTAACCGTGGCCATAGCCAAAATTAAACATTTTCTCCAAAAAATTGGATAGCTTTCTCCCGCATGCGCGCCTCCCAGCCGTGTCATGCGCCCTGCCCGGCACGTTCCACCTGGACCTCCTTCTCCACCAGGTGGCTTTGACTTCCTGAGGGAGGACCAGTCATCGCCGGTGCCGGACTCGGGGCTCAGCTCCAGTTCCACCTCGTCCAGCATCAGTCTGGGGGGCAGCAGCGGGAACCTCCCCCAGGCGACACAAGACATAGATGATGTGGACGCGGCCGCCGAAGCAGACGAGAAGGCCAGCAAGCTCATCGAGTTCCTGACAACCAGGTGAGCGGGGTGGGCGGATGAGCGGCTGTTGGCAGGGGGGTCTTTTGATGGGGAACGCCGTCCCTGTAAAACCAGACAGGTGGGAAAGCGACCCTGGGTCGAGCCAAGTTCCGGTGTGTCTGCCGAGTCACAGTTCCTGCAGTGTGTGTGCGGGGCGGATACTGGTGTCGGTCGTCTCAGATCCCAATGATGCCACGGTTGATGGGAAGGAGGTTTCGTGTGTGGCGACACGCAGAGGGCGGAGGCAGGAGACAGGGTACCCCGGGCTTGCCAGGCCTGGCCCACTCCTGCAGCTGCCCGCACCCGGGAGTCCTGAGACTTGGCAGGTCACCCCACCCCCCCGAGGCCACGGGTCCCGGCCACTGGGCCAACCTAGGGGCAGCAGCAGTGGGGACCTTCTCTGCTCGCCCAGCCCGAGGAGTCATTTATAAAGGAGAGTCAGATGCCAGAAAGAGTAGGGCGCACTACGGGAAAGGAATCAAACGAAGGATAAACCAAAATCGAGAGAAACTGCGAGCGATTCCATTGCTCAGGCCTTCTCGGTCTTCTGAGGAACGATTTAGCTTCAGAGTTTTCCAGAAGCCTGAAGCCTAGCATGTGTAAGAAATCACGCTTACCCGTGCCCCGGGCACGCTCTGGTCCATCTCTGTGTGCGTTCTCTGGCACCTCATGTGGTTCGCGTGTCTTTAACTGATGTTTCAATGAATATAAAAAGAAATGAAAACGAGAACATTTTCTTCTGTCAGTTAACAATTCAGGGTGTTCAGCCTAGCTGTCAGCTCCAGGTGGAGCTCGGCACACAGGACACTCAGGAAGGGGCTGACGGTGACGCCCGCAGGGCCCTGAAGATTCTGGAATGCTTCGTGTCGCCGCTTACCATTGTCCGTGTCATGTGCCGGAAGGCTGTTCTCTGAAATTCTCCCATCAGGCCCCATCCCGCTCTTAGCTGTAGGAAACCAAGTCGACGACAAGGGCCATGTCTACTTTGGTGTGTGGTCCTTGGCAACCCAACCTTGTGACCCCAGTGAAACTCCCCAAACGCTGACGCACGCGCACAGAGTCTGCATGTACGCCTGCGTTTCATTTAACATTTTTATCATTTTCTTTATTGAACACTTACGAAGCATGTGTTACGTGCCACACGCTGTCCTGGTCCATGGACAAGTTTCCATTTTGGGTTAAATGTTGTGAGGTTTTGCTTTGGTGAGTAAAACACGAGGAAAGTTGGCCGTCATAGTCGCTAGATCTGTTCTGAGTCTGCTCTTAAGCTTCCTGAGACCGAAATTCCCCCTCCCAGCTGAGCACTAGCATCCAAAAGACAAATATCTCACCTCTAGAGTTACAATGGCATAGAGCGTTTGAAAAACGCAAAACAACCCTCACATTTTTGCCACCGTGTGTGTTTCGTTCAAGGGCGTTTGGTCCGCTTTGGTGCCACGAGGACATCACACCCAAAAACCAAAACTCGAAGAGTGCCGAGCAGCTCACGAACTTTCTACGCCACGTCGTGTCCGTCTTTAAAGATTCTAAGTCAGGTACTGCGCCCCGTTTCCCCAGGCCCCACTCTCGGGGTTTTCCTGTCACAGAGCTCAATCTCCCCCACATTGCGCCCCATTCGGGAGTGTGGGGAAGAGCCCACAGCAGAAGACTGTTCCAAGGGGACCTGAGAAGTTTATTTCAGACGTGCCTGGCCACCCGAGAGTGCATGTCATGCATGCTTCTCGCTCCAGCATATAATTCCCTGGAGTCACTCTTTCCCTTGCTTCATTACCTTCTAGAATGCCAGTGTGCCTCTGATATTAATTTTATTGAAAGACCATGAGAAATAAATCATTAATCGATTGGATATAGACTCAACTGTGAGAAATGGTCAGCCTGGCAAACTGGTTTTAAAACATTTTTTTTTTTTTTTTGCTGTAAAATGTTCTCGACTTTAAAAATATTCGCTAACAGTTCCTGTGCCAGTGAGTGTCAGATATTCCAAACACAGTGTAACTCTTATTGAGACCATAATGGCATCACAACAGTGAAGCCCGTGGCTGGATTCCACTCAGGTTCAGCGTGGCCCGGGCTGATTTGGGGGTGGGACTTACCTGTGGTTTTCTAGTGTGACGGATCGGTTACTCACCCCTGCCTTTTTCACGCACCTGGCTGGACGCAGTAATATGGCTTCTCTGCTGCCCTGATGGTTGTCCCTTTTCACAGTCTGAGACATTCCAGTTTAGCCATATCATCATTGGTGGATACTTAGTAAAAAAACGAAAATACTGATCAACAGAAATGAAAAAGTCGTTCTAGGAATAGGCTTACTCTTTCTGGTTTTGCGTTTCCCATTTGGAATTTCTTTGAAATGTGAAGATCTCTTATATGGATATTCCCCCCACTTAAAAGTCACTTAACAATTAAACATACCCCAAAGGAAGAAATTCACCGTTTGTGTGTGAACTGTTCCTTTGTCTAAAACTCTTAATCGCATGACGTTACTAAAAACGAGGAAACATACGAATGCCTTGTGCTGTGTCCTCAGCAGGGGCCTCGGGCTGCTCGGCGTCTGGCCTTTTCACAGCTGGCCCAGGATATGTCGCCCACCACAGGGTCTCTAGGCGTCACCGCTCTCTGCGTGGCTCCCTGCAGCATAATAATGAGTCCTGGGGACAGTTGCATTAGTCAGGCAGCGTAGCTGCTGTAACAAGCAGCCCCCGGAGCCCAGAGCTCAGCACAGTAGGCCGCTTCTGGATCAACGGCCACTTCAGGGTAGACGCTGGGCAGGCAGCCTCCCACCTACGCCCAGAGACTCACCATCCTGGGGCAGTGCCACCCCTTCGGCCTGGAGGACTTGACACACCAGGCCCCTTCCACACCCAGCTGGCCAGAGCTCGGCCACGAGGTTGTGCTGAACCGCAGGGAAGGCCGGGAGGCAAAGGCTCCCTGTAGCCACTCTGCAGCAGCAGTCCCCAAGGCCACTGTCGCTGCAGTGGTGGCCTCTGCAGCCCGCCCGTCTGCAGGCGCATCATGAGTTGAATAAGCTTTTTTGTTCATTTCTAGGGAACCTGACCCCACGTATTAAATGGGTTAAGGAAGAAAACATGTTTTGAAAAACAAACTAATGCTATAAAGAACTATTTTGGAACACAATTTACTCGTAAGCTGTGAACGACCCGTGTGGCTTTTGTCCCCCATTTACCATCTTGGGTTTGCCAGACTTTTTTTTTACCCAAGATGCTTTGTTTGCTCTGCAGGAGAATTTTCTTAGACAGGCAATGCATCCCTGGAGTCAGACAGCCACGTGGCAGCTAAGAACCACAACACTGAGTCATCCTCCTGGCCCACTTTCAAATGGCAGTCAGACATGCCACACAAACCCCCAGGTGACAGAGACGGCCCACACCACTGTGTCCGTCGCAGCCCCTGGCTCCCGGAGCCCCGTCTCCCTGCCAGCTCGGCACACGCCTGGCCGCACGGCCCGGAGCTCAGCCGTGGCCCTCGCAGCTGCCTCTCCACCCGGTCGGGGGTTTTCCGATGGCCACGTCCCCTCGGGCTGTTGGAGGAGGGTGCAGCTAGCACAGGGGCAGGTGGTGGCTGCAGCTCTGCTGTCGGCGTCCCAGCGACCCTGGGTTACGGACTCTGAGAAGAGCGAGAGCTCTGGCTGGACCCTGGGGCCGTGGAGGGTTGACTAGATCTGCTAACAGCTTCCTCCCGTTTTTACCAAATTCTCTCATTTAAAAAAAGGGAAAGTGTCCTGTGTACAAAGTAGTACAGAAGAATAACGTCAAAAAATGGGAGTGTGAGAAATAACACACTAATGAAAACAGACGTGTCGCACGCTGTACTAAGCACTTTTTAAGTGGTTTACTTTTCACATTCCCAGGACAGAGATGCCGTTATTCACAAGTTAAAGATCAGGAAACGGGGGTGTGAGTTTCTTCCCCAGACTCCCAAAATCTCTCCTTCAAAACCGGGCCCGTCTTGCTCTATAGCTTCTGACTCTGCCCCTCGACGCCCCCTTGAGATGTGCTGAGATGTGTGCGTTTGTTCTTGTGATGGTTGTTCTTTAAGTCAGTCCCACCAGGAGGCGCCCTGCGCGGCCAGACGGTTTTCCACCCTCGGAGAACCTGGTCCCTACGCCGCAGGGCGGCGGCTCACTGGTGTCTGTCCTCTCGCTGTCCTAGGCTTCCACCTGGAGCAGCACCTGAGCGAGGCTGCGCTGCAGACGGCGCTGGCCAGCTCGTCCCGGCACTACGCCTGCCGGTCCTTCCAGATCTTCCGGGCGCTCAAGCAGCCTCTGTCAGCGCACGCCCTGTCCGACCTTCTCTCGAGGCTGGTGGAGGTGATCGGAGAACACGGCGACGAGATCCAGGTAGGGGACGGAAGACAGTCAGCCTCGTCCCGCCTCTCACTGCAGAGCTGGCTTCTCAGTGTCTCTCTCTCGCCAATTGTCCCAGCCCTTCGCAGAGTTAGAAGTCCTATCTTTTAAAAACTTAGAGCTTGATTCTTATATTTACAAAACTCATTCTGGGAGCATTGTTTTAGAAATTTCACGGATCGTGTCTGTCTCGTTCAGACTGACAACTGAACATGCTTTGGTGACCTGGATGGCGTTGTTTCATCATTGCTTTATCTGGTGGCAGACAGGGGAATCGTTTGGTATTTTGTCTTTTCGCCACCGTCCTAGGACGCAGTTGTGCAATCTTCCCACCCAGAGAAGGGGACCCCGTTATATTTGTGCAAAGCAGCAACCCTCTCTGATGTGGTCAGCCTTCATTAGGCCCAAAAGAACTGAAGAAGTAATGGAGGATGTAGAAGCCACAAGAAGGCCTTGTAGACAGTGCCCCCGAGACGGGCCAGCTGGGCAGGTTGACAGCCAAGGGCACTGGCAGCTCTGCTGCTTGGGCCGGGTTCTTACTTTGCATCAGAAATGCGCCTGCGTCTCAGGAGGCCCACACACCTTCAGACTGTAGCTCCTCCTCACCGTGCTGGCCCTTGGGAGTGCTGTGCGAAGCGAATCGTGTCTGAGACACAGACACCTCCCAACCCCCTCCATTTCTCATGTCTTAACCTTGGGTTTCAGACATTGCAACTCAGCATTTCAAATCCCCACCATGCCCTTGGGCCAGGGGGTCACACCTGCCACCTTCAGTGTGGCCCCTGCCCTACTGGATTTCAAATAAGATTAATCTGGGGGTCCTCAGACCCAGGGAAACAAATCTTTATGGTTATCTGCTGACCCCTAAGCCATTCGAATTTCTTCCACGGCCCTTAAGACTTGACTTTAGACTTTGCAACTTAAACAAGCACTCACTGTCCAGCTTTCAGTGCTATGGACATTATTCAAATAGCGTTCACATTGGTTAAATTCACACCCAGGAAGCAGTGCTGGCCACAAGCGCTGCCAAACCCCATCTGTGCACATTTGACAGGGCTACGTCACGGAGGCGCTCCTGACGCTGGAAGCCGCTGTGGACAACCTGTCCGACTGCCTGCGAAACGGGGACCTGCTCGCCTCGCTGTCCCGGTGAGCACTGGCCGAGCCGTGTGTGGGGTCAGATGCGCGGTGCCGAGTACGTGGGAGACGCCCAGAATCTGGGCAAAGTCCAAAGAACAAATCTAGTTCTCAAAGTCCAGTTATGACCCGAAAAAATATGTATGACGTTTTCTTAAGTTAAAAAGGGAGTTAGTTATCTGCCACACACACACATAATACATATACACATTAGACTAGTCTAAAATAGCAGGAAAATAGACACCGAATGTTCTCTCTAAATAATATACATGTTAATGAATTTTAATTTCCTTCTTTATGTCTTTGAGTATTTTTTTCAAATTTCATGTCATGTCCTATTACATTGTAAACAGAAATTAAAACTAAATATTTTTTAAGTGAATATATGTAAAACTCACTGAACCATCTCTATCAAAACAGATGGAATAAATGCTGATTTTACTTGCAGAATTTCTACATTAGGATCTTTCTTTTTTCTTTTTAAAATCCTTTTGCTCCTGCTAATGTTTAATAACTCATTTCAAACCATTCATGATTCTATATCGTTTATATAATTGAGTTCATCTCGCTTGAAATTGAGTCAGTAATGTTATATCACATTGAGTCTTTTTTTTGTTTGTTTTTTAGTTTTTTTAAGTATAGTTGGTATACAATATTATATTGGTTTCTGGTATATAATATAGCGATTCAAGATTTTTATACCTTGCAATGCGATCACTCCACTAATTCTGGCAACCATCTGTCACTGTGTAAACTTACCACAATTTTTATATAATTATTTATTATACTCCCCACCGCTCCTTCCGATAACCATCCCCTGCTCTTTGTTTCTATGAGTCTGTTTTTGTTTTGTTTTATTTGTTTTGTTTTATTTTGCTTTGTTTTAGATTCCACATATAAGTGAAACCATACGGTATTTATCCTATTCTGTCTGAATTATTTCACTTAGCATAATACCCTCTAGGTCCATCCATGTTGCAAACGGCCAGATTTTATTATTTTTATGGCCAAGAATATTTCATTGACATACGTACCACAACTTCTCTGTTTATCCATCAGCGAGCACCTATGTCACTTTCATGTCTTGGCTATCGTAATAATGCTGCAGTGACTGTAATGGTGCGTGTATCTTTTCTAATTAGTGTTCTTATTTTCTTCGGATGAATGCTGTTTCATTTTTAAGTTGAGTGTTTTTTTATGGATGAGCTTAATGTGACTGCTAACATCACACATATTTATAGAAACTCACAGATTTATCTAAATTACTAAAATTTATCAAAAACGTTGGTAAAGAGTTTAACATTTTCAGCCTGAACCAGGCTTGGAAATCCTTTTTCATACTTTTTTATAAGTGCAAAAAACTTCATTGGACACAAACATTTACTAACTTTTTTCCTTCGTGGAAATACCATTTTCGTTTCTGTTCTCCTTATCAGTTAATAAGAGTATTATAGTTTGTACCTGTAGGATACATTTTATTATATAGTGACTCCTACCCAAATGCAAACTAACAAACATCAGTAAACTTTGTTTCTTTAACCTTTCAATAACTGGAAGTTAGTTTGGTTTAGTCATCATTTTTTTGCCGAGTTAAGACCAATTTTCTCATTGATCTTGTTAAGTTTTATTTTTCATATCTTTAAGAATAAGGGAACATATTCCTTTAAAATCCTGAAAAGACAATGAGTAGGAAGCAGCGTTTCCCTCCATTGTTGTTGGTCATTGGATCTTCCAAGGACAGGCTTGTCCCTGGAGCACGCTGGCTTTCAATTGAGCGTTTTTATTTTTATACCCAGCTCTTCATCACCGGATTTAAGCTCTAGCGCGAAGCTGACAGCGAGCAGAAAGAGCACAGGACAACTGAATGTGAACCCTGGGACTGCCAGTGGCAACACGGCGACTGCGGAACGGAGCCGACACCAGAGAAGCTTCTCGGTGCCCAAGAAGTTTGGCGTTGCCGACCGCTCCTCAGACCCGCCTCGGAGCGCCACGCTAGACAGAATCCAGGCGTGCACCCAGCAGGGCCTGTCCTCCAAAACCAGAAGCTCCTCCTCCCTGAAGGACAGCCTCACCGACCCGTCCCACGTAAACCACCCCAGCAACCTGCTGGCCACCATCTTCTGGGTCACGGTGGCCCTGATGGAATCCGATTTCGAGTTTGAGTACCTGATGGCCCTGAGGCTCTTGAACAGGCTGCTGGCTCACATGCCACTCGATAAAGCCGAGAACCGAGAAAAACTCGAGAAACTCCAGGCACAGCTCAAGTGGGCGGACTTCGCGGGGTTACAGCAACTGCTGCTGAAAGGGTTCACCTCCGTCACCACCACAGACCTGACCCTGCAGCTCTTCAGCGTGCTGACACCGGTGTCCAAAGTGGCCATGGTGGACCCCTCCCAAGCCATCGGTAAGCCAGCGGTAGCATGTCCTCGTTTTGGGTAGTGAGTTGAGGTGGGCTGACTGCTCTTAACAGTTGTGCCGAGAAACGGGTCCTTGGGACTCGCTTGTTTGTTTTTTCAAACTTTTCTATAACATAAGTTGTAATTATTATTAATTAATTATATTTAATCATTATGAAATTAATTTAATAATAACATTCACACTTTAGATGATATTTCGAGGGCGGTGGCATAAAAAAGACAGAAATAATAAATTAGGTATCGGTCATTTTTTTACGCTTTCCAGATCAAATTGGAGACATGGTTAGTTGATTCCATTGCTCTCATAGAGATATTTTTTCTTGACTCCTAAAACTTTTGTTTTTCTTAATCTTCCTTTTCCTCTTGAAAACTCTCCTGATTCCCCGTTATTTCTAATCAAGTCATCAGAGTCGAATTTTAACACCATGGCATGTGGCCTGGGATTCTTGTCATGAAGCTTGAACTTAACACAGAGACGATCAGCCAGCCACCTTCAGCATTTTAGGGTCTTTCCGATTATACAAAAAAGACCTACTATGTTGGTCAGCCTATGTCGTTCTGTAGAAGTTTTTCTTAAAATGTGTTTTTTGATTAAAAGGAAAATTTTTCAAAAGACCACCTCGGTTCATTTCATTCTGCTTTGGAAAAATGGGGCCATACATTTTTCCTGGAGTTTGTTAGACCGAGTTAAAGCTGCTCCAAAAGGCTGCGTTCGTATGACCCTAGAGTCACACTTGCAATGTGCGTTCCCGCCGGTGACGACTCAGAGGCCCCGCACTCACATCTCCGTTGTGTCTTGTCTAACCCAGGGTTTCCTCTGAGTGTCCTGTGTCTCCTGCCCCAGCTGATCCAGCATTTCGAAAGCCCCAATCAGTTCTGTAAGGACGTAGCCGAAAGGATCGCTCAGGTATGGCTCTGTGTTGGGCCACAACGAACAGCCCCGGAGAGGGTGGTGAGTGTCCCGGACCCCGAGGTGACCCCTGATGTGGCCGAGCATTTACATTCCGGGTGGCTGATGCGTGCCACCCTTTTTGGTTTCATTCTTGAGAAAGCGCGTGGAAAGAATTTGTGAAAATTCTAAGACAAGCGCTTCCGCCACCTACCAAAACCGTCAAGTTTGTTTTCTCGACTGCCCGAATCACGGAAACATTACTCACGTTTCTGCCCATTCATCGGGCTCTTTTATCTCCGATTGATTTTCCTCCCCTGCCAGGTGTGTCTGGAAGAGAAGAACCCCAAACTCGCCAACCTCGCACACGTCATGACTCTCTATAAAACGCACAGCTACACGAGGGACTGCGCCACCTGGGTGAGCGTGGTGTGCCGGTACCTTCATGAAGCCTACGCCGACATCACCTTGAACATGGTCACCTACCTGGCAGAGGTGAGCTCTTCCGTGAAGAGTCAATTCTAGTATAGTTTCTGCGGGGAAAAATGTTTATATGGGACCTTCACTGACTGAGCCGCCATTACCTCTGAGCAGAGATGCCACCGTGAGCGTTTTAAGTCTTCACACCCACCCCGTGGTACTGATACTGTCACAACCCAGAACCTGAGGCCCCGCCAGCTTCGGGACCCACCGAAGCTTCCTGTGGAGAAGGCGACACCGCCCCGAGGCAGAGCTGCCTCAGAGGCCTACACTGTCACTGCACCAACTTGTCCCCAACGCTGTGCCTTGTGTGTTCAGACCACATTTAGGAAGTTTCTGTGCGGCTCGAGAAGTTTAATGGTGGTTTGCTTATCTACACCGGTTACGTTGGCTTTTAGGACTTAAATGGAATTTTCGTTCTCTTACGAACGTGTTTCAATACAAATGCCTCCTCTGACTTCTGCATATGTGGGTACTAGAAATGCACAGGACACGGGACAAGTGACAAAACACATTTGTTTAGCACCTCCAGTCCCTAGGAACCTCGGTACACAAGGGCGTGACATCTCCATGTCCCTGGCTGAGCACAGCCAGCGCTTAGCATTTTCAGTGTTGCTTTTTCCTTTGGGAAAGGGCCTTTTCAGAAGTGGTGAGGACAGTTATTTTAAGTTCTCTTTAGTTATGTCCCCCCACTCGGGGTACAGATAGGTGAAAGCAGCAGTCAGCTTCCAAAAGTCCCCACGGGACCGGAAGCCTGTGCCCAGAAGTGGGTGGCCGCCCATCCATCAGCGTGTGTGGTGGAGCCTGCAGGGCACGGGTGTGCGGTGTGGTCCAGCGTGTGTGGGCTGGGCTCAGCCTCTCAGCAGCCTGGGCGCCTTCGCTCTTTCCATCCCCCCACCACCCCTGGCACTGTGAAGAGCCTCTCCGTGCCACCCGATTACCACCTTGGTCACATCTGTCCCCACAAGAGTCACAAAGCCTGCACACACACCCCGGCACACAGCAAGTGTAGAGTTAGTTGGATAGCTTAGGTTTGGAATGGTGGCCAAGTTCCGGAAAGAAATAGCGGTGACGGCCACGCAAAAGTGTGAGTGGGCTTCCTGCCACTGAATCGTATCCTCATAAACGTCAAAAGGATAAATGCTAAGTTGTATATATTTCTCCACAAAAAAAATAATAATAATAAGTAAAACTGGATTACCTAATTTGTTCTGTTCAGCCCTTTTCATAAATTGCCACCAAAATTTTTATTAGGAACTTGACTCCCACCATACGTGACATCTGTCGGTTCCTGTTTCAGGCACTCACAGGGCCTGTCAGGTGTTGGTCATGTGCACACAGGGTGTCCCGTAGCTGTGGTCGGTACCCCCACCACACCCGCTCTGTTCACTGTGTGTGTGTGTGTGTGTGTGTATGTGTCCTCATGTGACATCACTCCCTCATGTGTCACTTAGAATAACAAGCATTCCGTCAGGTTAACGTAACGCACTTGGCTTCCCTGGCACCTTTTGTGGCTCACGTTTGTCATTTTTTTCTATTATACCTGGTCCTTTTCGGCAGACTTTGTATCAGATATATTCACATCATTTCTTCCGGTGCCATTTCTCAAAGTGACTCTCCAGATAAAGCGCTTGGATATGTGGATTTTTTTTTTTTAAGCTCACCGAACACATTTGGGAAACAGATGTCCCAATTTGCAATACTGCACACAATGTATGGTCTTTTTCCCCCACAAACCCCATCAAATTTCATCATTCTGGTCATTCCTTTTTTTCATTTTAATGTTTCTATTGGTGCATTTGCTTTCCCGTAAGTAGGTTTGCGGAGTTGTCTGTTTCCTCATGTGTCGGCTGCTCGGCCGTTCCTTCTGCCACTGTCCACGTGACTCTCTTACACTCATGTGACTTGTTTCTGTCGATTCTTCACCCTGAATCGTGACCCTTCATTGTGATATCTGCCACATACACCTTCTCATTATTTTACTTTCCTTTTTGAAAATACCCTTGATATTTTTTGTGATTATAAAAGCATAAGTTCAAAACGGAAAATTTGAAAGATACAGAAAAGTAAACAAAAAAAAAAGAAAAAAGAAAGAAATCATCCAATAGTTATATCATTTAAAGAGAAAGACTGTTAACGCTTCGCTGGGTTTTGTCCGGTGTTACTTCTTCTACGTGGCACATCACCATCGATGTTGGCGTCACCTGTTGTAGAGAAGTGGCACGGAGTCCCTCTGACACGTAACGTTCCCTGGTGTCCTTTACCACCTGTAAAAATGTCCGTTCATTGACTGCGTGTTATTGCATCGTGCTATTCACCATGCGTCGTGAACCCAGCTCTGTGGCGCTCAGCATTTAAATGGCTTACAGAGCTTTCTTATTTCATTCGCTGGCTTTTCTTTCTGGTAAAATCTCACACATAAACCTGAACATTTATCTCTAGGTTCGGACATGTCCCTATGAGTTCAAAAGCTTTGAACCATTTCAGCATTCTTGATCTCAATTGCCAAATTATCCAGTCCACCTTCCACGGACGTATAAGGTTGGCCATTTCTGTCCTCACCAACGCTATGACCAATTTCTGATCTTTGCTCCTTCAATGGCCAATAAATCGCACCTGTCATCTTTGCTTGTCACTGTCGCTGGTTCGAGGTGTCGGGCGCCCTCCCACGAGGTCCCGTCGGCCGTGCCCCGCCGCGTGGTGTCACATCCGTGCGTTCACGTTGGTCCCCACGCTGCGCTTGACAGTGTCCCTATGTCTTCAGGACCTAGGACTGTTTCACCCCTTGTAAGGCAACACGAGGCCATCACGGCCCTGGGGACTCCGGCGACATGGTGGCACCCGCGGTCCCTTGACTCTCGCTGTGTCCCCACAGCTGCTGGAGAAGGGGCTCCCCAGCGTGCAGCAGCCGCTGCTACAGGTCATCCACAGCCTGCTCAGCTACGCGGACCTGTCCGCCGTCCCCGTGAGGCAGTTCAACATCGGCGTGCTCAAGACCGTCGAGAAGTACGTGCAGGTGAGTGCGTGGGGGCGTCGCCCACGCTCCGGGAGGTCCCCGGGGTCAGCCCAGGAAGCCCGAGGCCATGCACGTGGCTTGTGCTCGGCCACACGTCCAAGTGGCCTTGGCGTCCGTGACACACGGGGACCCCAAGGTCCACGGAGGAGGCATGCAGGACTGGACCCCGGTGCATTACTCCAAAGGGGGCTATAGGTGAGACCCTAAAGCCTGGCTGGGTGCATGGGGCCACGCTCTGGTTTCTTGTTTCAGAGACACAGGGAAGGAACTCACACGCCCTGGGTCATGGGCCAGGGGCTTTCAGCAGGCAAAGGGTTAAGTCGGGATCAGATCACCGCTTTAGAGCGGAAGGAGCTAAGGTTAGACACCCGTAGAAATGTGTTTGAAAATACTCGAACAAACAAACAAAAAACGTTGGGAGAAATAAAAACAATGACACGTGAATGACTGATCGTGAATTACAGGGCAGCTCATTTAACTGGTCTCTGTTTCTGTGTATATATGAATATTGCTATGATAAACCATCTTTTAAAAAAATATTAAGAGAAAAGGAGAAAGGAACTGGTCCCCAAAGTCTCGGTCAGTAGTGGTGGAGCTGGTGTTTGAACCCGGACCCCACGGTTCCGTGTTCCGTCTGGATGGGCCTCCTTCCCAGCAGGATGCTCGGTGAACAGCAAACACCTACACGGGATTCTTTCACGCTGCACCCGAGGCCACTGGGGAGAAAAAAAAGAGATGAAAATGTCTGTAAGGAAAAATTGACAGAGCAAACAAACCAAGTGTCCAGGGCCCGAGGTTGAGCAGAAACGTGTGATGACCGGCTGAAGATTGGGTTCCCTAGGCCAGGGGGGCGGTGCGGGGCCACCGCGGGGCCGAGGGGCACGGACCAAGCTCCGCAGTGCAGACTCCCTCCTGCCACACCTCGTCCGCTCCTCCCTTCTGCCCCAGCCCCGTGCCTGGCGAGGGTCAGAGTCCAGGGCACGAGCTGGGAGCTTTCTGGTCGGACGGGCCGACAAAGCCATTCAGTGCAAATCTGGACATGCCTTTCCGTCCTCACTGCACCTGTCACGTTACTGGCTGACATTATTCACTGCTTAAAAACGATCCCCAAGGTTTTTTTTTTTTTTTTTGGCATTTTTCACGTTGCATTGCTCCACTAATGTGTCACAGTGTGGGCGTCCGGTGACACTTTCTCCGATCATGACACGTGAGGCAGAGGGTCCCTTCTCTTCTTCCTGTCAGTCGCTGGCCCCAGTTCCTGGATTCGCTGGATTATGGACCCTCCCTCGGCCCACAGCCGCCTCTGGCCCCCGGTCTTACCTTGAAAGGGGGCTGAGTTCCCTTTCAAAGCGTGACCCCTCTTGGGCAGACTTGACTGCGAAGGAAATATGTTTTATATCATGTGCTTTTATCCTCAAGCCTAAGCAGATAATAATAATGATTTTTATCCAGTTGATTTATCCATGTTCAATATTTCTGTGGGAGAAGCACCTCAGGGTGCCGTGGGGAGGGGTGTCGGGGACAGCGTGAGCACCAGGAAGAGTGGCATTTGGTAAGCCAGTAAGGAATGGAGAGGAGGAGACACTCAGAAGGGAAGGAGAGAGGGGCTGGGAAGGGTTCCCAGGTGCCTGGGTGGGGTCAGCAGGTGTGGGGCGGAAAGGGCGGAGGGCAGAGGTCAGGGGTCAGGGACCCAGGTGGCGCCTGGGGAGTGAGAGCAGGACAAGGAGCACAGGATGGGGAGCACTTTGAGAAAGAGCGAGTGGTCCGTAGTGTAGAGGCGCTGAGGATCGATTGTCTTTTTTGTGGGTCTTTTGGTTTTCACATTAAGGGGGCCCCCGTTAGCAAACACGGCGCCTTATCGTACATTGATTTGAATGCAGACAGAATCGGTCTCTTTAAAACCTGTTTCTTAAATGTAGCTTAGATACAACACGCCTTTTTCTCTTCTCGTCCTTTGCCTTTTCTTGCGGAACTTCCCGCACCGTTACCAATCGGTGCGTCCCGACGGGTCCCGAGGCGTCGCGCCGGTGTGCGCCACGTGAGTTTTAAAACCGTGGCATTGCTCTTGTCACTGAGCGTTCGCTCGCCCGCCCACAGAGCGTCCACTGGAGAGAAGCTCTGAACATCTTGAAGCTGGTGGTGTCGCGCTCGGCCAGCCTGGTGCTGCCACCGTGCCAGCACGGCGACCTCTCGAAGATGGAAGTCCGCCGCCTGTGGGCCGGCGCGGCCAAGGAGCTGCCCGGCAAGACCCTGGAGTTCCACTTCGACATTTCCGAGGTGCGTCACCAGTTTCCGGGGGCCGTGGCCCGAGCAGTGGTGGCCGAGTCGAGGGCGGGAGCCCGGAACCGAGGGGGACGCACCGTCCTTTCCTTCCAGCAAAGACCTCAAGGCCGGCCTTGGCTCTGTGCTTAAGGACACACCGAGTGTCACCTTGTCTGGGGCTCAGCTTTTAAAAATAGAAGGGAGCCACAGTTAGATAAGAGATGACTCGTAAAAAGGCGACTTTGAAGTGGCCGTCTTTAACGGTGTCCTCGCCTGGCGGCCGTCGGCTCCCTGGGCCCTGCGTGGCGGCCGGGCCAGCACGTGACTGAGATTTGCAGGAGTACGGAACCTGCCTTTCTGGTCGCTTCCTGAAGCGACGTTGCCTTTTAAACCAGAAAATTATCTAGATTCTTACCCGGGGGAAAGGAGTGTCTGGGGAGAGGGGCGAGGGGACCAAGCTCAGGGTTTGGGGAGAAAAGAGAGAGCAGGAAGCAGTTGTATTTACCGGCTGGCCCACGAGCAAGCATTCGGGACCCCGTACTTAACTGTTTCCATCTCAGGTGTAAAAATACTTCTCTTCCCTGTGTCTCTTACCTCGGGACCCACCAGCCTCCCGCCCGAAGCAGAAAGTGCGTTCCATCCACTTGTGGTACAGGGCAGGCTCCCGGTCGGGGTCAGGCTCCCGGTCGGGGTCGGGTACGGGGTCAGGCTCCCGGTCGGGGTCGGGTACGGGGTCAGGCCCACGGTCGGGGTCGGGTACGGGGTCAGGCCCACGGTCGGGGTCGGGTACGGGGTCAGGCCCACGGTCGGGGTCGGGTACGGGGTCAGGCTCCCAGTCAGGGTCGGGTACGGGGTCAGGCCCACGGTCGGGGTCGGGTACGGGGTCAGGCTCCCGGTCGGGACATGACGGCTGGTCTTCAGCACTGCCGAATGGACGGCACTGACGGAACCAACCAGAACCTCCTCGCCCTTGTCCGGGCCGGGCTTTGTCACGCAGCAGTCTCCCTGTCCCTTTGTCATTTCAGTATTCAGGAGGAGGCACTAGTCTGCTGCTATGGCGATGCCTTTATCTTTCTTTAGTCTGTATGTGGCGTTACGGTATCAAATTAGCATTTGTCCAGTTTTAACGTTTTTTACGTTGCTGGTGGTGGGAGGGAGCCAGTTACATTTCGTCTTTAAGTTTCTTCTGTGTGTGCCGATCAGCCACACACCCCAGACGCCCCCCGTTCTGCAAGGGTGGGCTTTGGGGGCCGGGCTGGCATCACCAGTTGGTTTCCACCTCCTGCCTCCCGGTGTAGGCGCTGGCCGGTCCCCGCGTGGGACGCCCCTTGGTGCTGGAGCCTGGCGGGCATGGCACCCAGGCCTCGCGAGGAGTGGGCTCCCCAGCCTGCATTCGTCTAAATAACCGGAAAGATCCCGATGACGTAAATACGTTTAAACCAGAGCGTAAAGATCGGGGACAGGGGACGGACTTCTGGGCGCATGACGACTGTAAAACATTCTCTCGAGCTGAAACCCCGGAAAACAGACCGTTTTCCTGAAAGTTTAGCTTCTAGTCTTCACCGGGGGTTCCAGGCCACGTTTAAGGACAAGCAGTTGGGGGTGATGAGTACGATGGGCCGCGTGTGACCTGGGCGTGCGGGGACCCCAGGAGAGCGAGTGCGTCGGGCACGCGGCCTCCCCCCACCCCCATCCCGGCCCGGGGACACGGTGTGGTCGCTGCCCGGAGGGATGACAGGCGGGTACCGGGCTCCCCTTATCCCACAGACGCCCGTCATCGGGAGGCGCTACGACGAGCTGCAGGGCTCGTCCGGGCCCGACGGGAAGCCGCGGGCCGTGGCCGTCACTCGGAGCGCATCGTCCACGTCGTCCGGCTCCAACTCCAACGTCCTCGTCCCCGTGAGCTGGAAGCGGCCCCAGAGTTCCCAGGTACGGAGCCCGGGGCTGCGGGGTGGCGGGAGGCGCGGGGGGCTGGGTATGGGGTTCCTCCGCCCTCCGTCCGCACTGTGCCTGCCTGGGCACCAGCCCCTGTGGCGAGGACCTCATGGCCCCCAAGGGGACCAGAAAGGGACCCGCTTTCTCTTTAAGTGGAGTCGGAGCCGACACTTTGTCGCTCGCACACACCGGCCCTACTGCTCTCACACTCAGAACGGGGATCGGGCCCCCACGTGGTGGCACTCCCGGCCTCTGCAGAAACCCTGCCCGCCGCCCCGACATGCCCCCGTCCCCCAGGGGACACGGCCGTGACGCCGGCCTCCTGGCGGCCTCCACGCAGACTCAGATCTGCCCGAAGGGCAAGGTCACTTTCACCGGGCGGAGACGGTCGTGTCCCCGAGAGTCGGAGGCATGTCGCCGGTTCGGAGGCTCTTTCACGCCCAGCCACCCCCCGCCCCGGGACCTAGAGACTCTGCGTCACTGGAACGTGTGACGTGGTGGCTTATAGAGTCTCCCCACTGATAAGGAGACCAAAAGGAGTGAAATCTGTCCACCTTGTGCACGATTTAATGTGGCTTACAAAGTTTCCTAATTCCGCATAAAGCTCCGTTAGCCTTGCCTTAGAGGAAAGAAGTGTGCGTGTGACAATGACAAGTCCCACTTGGGTGGCGGGGGCCCCTCTGGTGCTGGGAGCCGCAGCCTGTGAGAGTGGGGGGTCCACGGCCACGGTGACTACTGAGAAGGTCGGCGTCACTTCCCAGGCCCCCTTACTCCCCAGGAAAACTCAGGTCAGCCCCGTCCACTAGAAGCAGAAGGTGACTCTCATTTTAAATGTTCAAATAGTCACCTTCAAAATAAAAAGTTAAAAGAAGCTGAATGAAAGAAATGAATTTTCATAACAATTATTCTGAACCTGACGTGTCTAAAATACTGTTTCAACAAGTCATCAGCGTTTTACACTTATCACTGAGACGTCTCACGTTATCCTTCCATGCCCGTCTGCGTCTCCGTCTCACCGGCCACGTCCCACCCTGCTCGCCCCGTGCGGCCGCCGTGTGGGAGCAGGTGTGGTCGCAGGCTGCCCCGGTGACAGCCCACCTGTGCGTTTCTCTTCCAGAAGAGGACGAAGGAGAAGTTGGTGCACGTCCTCTCTCTGTGTGGCCAGGAAGTGGGGCTGAGCAAAAACCCGTCGGTAAGTCCCAGCACGCGTCGCCTGCGTCTTGGTGTCCTGTCTTGCCTTTGGCCAAAACAGGTTCGGAGAGTTCGCCCCTGAATTATAAGTGTGCTGTCCACCGTCTAGCTCGGAACGCGCTGCGTTTGTCCCCTACGTCAGTTCAGAAGCAGGAAGGATTTTGTGGGCTACTTCTCCAGTTTCCCTGTAAATAAATACTTAGTTATTTCCATTTAAAAATATTTATTAGATTTTTTTTTGAGCCAGCTTCTTAAACATACGTATGTGACCATCTCCTGTGCCACCACGTGGGACACATGCGCCTCCTGGGCGTGATTTCACTCTGACGCACACGTCTTGCGGCGACGTCATTGTTTTGCTCACGTACAATGAAGGTGAAAATAGTGACATTATCATGTTTGTTTCCTCACGTGAACTTCCACTAGTTTCTGAAAACAATGCCGTCAGGCTTTGGCACAGCTGAACTTATAAAGCATTAAAGTATTATAAGTTAGCGTCAGAAAGCAGCTTTCATAAAGTTTAGAAAGATTGACTGTGTCAGTGTATTGTGGCCCAGGCAACAAAAACCTCAGGCTCCACCAGGCATTTTCATCCCGTCTGTGTCACAGCATCTTTATCATTAACCCCCAAAGCAAACTGAATAATTTCCCAAATAAAGTCCACGTCAGCTGATGGCGTCTCGGGGGCGCTGTTTCCCCGCCCCGGCGGCCGGCGCCGGACCGCGTGAGCAGGCGAGGTCGTGGGGCTCCCGACCCCTTGCTGAACCTGAGGGTGTGCCCAGCCCGCCATCGGCTCGACCCCTGCTCGTGTCATTTTTTTCTTTTTTGGGGGCGAGGCAACCCTTGGTTGACCTCACAGATTGCAAGGGCCTTGTCAGCTGACAATCCTTTAGTTTTTATTATTTACGCCTACAGCACCTGGTCTTCCTAGGTGGTCTCCCATCCGAGGACTAACCAGGCCCGACCCTGCTCAGCTTCCGAGATCAGACGGGATCGGGCATGTTCAGGGTGGCGTGGCCGCAGACTAGTGTCACCTTTTTAGTGTCATTGATAAGTGTGTTGCTCCTGTGACATTCTGGGGGGCAGAGGGGATGAGGCGACAGTGGCAAAGGCAGGTGGCATACCCGCCCACCGGGGGGGGGGGTGGGCAGCAGCAGGAGCACTGTGCCTCGCAGTGCTGTCCCCAGTTAGTGTGGGCCTTTGTCACTGCCCCGGTGGGCAGCACCATCTCCTACAGATCCACCTGCTCTGTGCTCGGGCCTTTGTGGCTAGGATGCCACCTGGAGGGTTCCACAGGTAAGAGCACCTGTGGAGGGAAGGGGAGCCCCCTCCGAGCCCCTAGGGCTCCCGCCTCGTCTCGCTCGCCTGCCGGCAGCCCTCTGTGCTGTCTGTGTCACCTCCCACTGGTGATCCCTGCCGGGCGCTGTCGTAGAGGACACAGTGTGAACCATGCCTGCTCTCAGTCCCTGGAGGGGAAAAGTGCACGTGAAAATCCTCTCCCTCTTGGCTTGTGAGAGGCATTTGTCGTACTTAAATTTTTAGACGTGATCTGCCAGTTCCCAGAGAGGCCGGGGAGATGAGGAGTGTGGCCCTCCTTCCCCGGCACCCGCCTGTGCCCGGCCCTTCTGCAAAGCTCTGTCAGGGTGGCCCAGGAGAAAGGACCTGCATGCAGGAGATCACCTTAAAACATCAACACTACATATTTTAACAGAAAGAAAGTCTGGTTTTGTTTACACAGGCGGGACAGGAAGTTCGGGGGAATTCTGAGCCTGGCCACTTGGCCACGCTTCGCATTGCTGACGGGACGGGATGGGACAGCGCCGAGCTCTGGCTTATGTGTCCCCCGTGCCTGCTCCCTGGCTCGTCTCTGAAAGGGTTACGTCCTTTGCTCCGTCGTTAACAGCACAGTGTCAAACTGCTGTCATCAGGATCCCGACAGTGCCGGGTGATGACGTGTGTGTGACGTGTGGGCAGCTGTGTGCGCGTTTAACCTCAGCCAGCTCTGAGGTGATGGCTGCGGTGGTTCGTTGAGTGCACACTCAGCCGTCACACACGTGCACATGCACACGCAGGTAGCCTCCCCCCTCCCCCACCCCCCGTCTTGGTCCGAGCAGCAGCGATCCGAGCCTTGAACTCTCTCCCGGGGCGTGAACCGCTGCCTCACACACGCCGGGTCGGATCCGAAGGCACCTGTCCAACATAAATAATAAAGGAACGCGCTAAAAATACCCTCTGGAGGGATCAGGCGTGTGCTGGCAGCTCGTGGGACACAGAGCCAAGGACAGGCGCGTAGCACAGGCGCCCGGGGGGCGGGGGGGACGGCGTCTCAGCCCGGGACTCTCGCCTCGCAGGTGATCTTCTCGTCGTGCGGGGACTTGGATCTGCTGGAGCACCAGACGAGCCTGGTGTCCTCGGAGGACGGCGCCCGGGAGCAGGACAACATGGACGACGCCAACAGCGAGCAGCAGTTCAGGGTCTTCCGGGACTTCGACTTCCTGGACGTGGAGCTGGAGGACGGAGAGGTACCGTCGTCCTCTGTCGCGTTAGCGCTCTCGGCCGGCGGAGCCGTCCCCTCACCTGCCGGGTCGAGAGATGGTGCCACGGGGGCTTTCGTTCGAAGCGACTTGGGCCAAGTCCTGCTGCTTAGCTCTGGCACGGGGCGCCGGGCCCGTCCTGCCCGGGCCTGCGGCCTGTGCTGCCAGGTTATTTTTAAGTGGCTGAGCTCTGACCGAGTGACCGTGCGAAGGCCGCGCGCGCGCGCGCGAGTGTGTGTGTGTGTGTGTGTGTGGAGTCCAGCGGGGACCATTAAAAAAAGCCACAGTGCTCTAGGGCTGCGCCTGTCCACTGGTCCCTGGGGGACCCCTGCTGAGCGGTGGTGAGCGGTGTCACCCGTGAACCGGCTCTGATTCCAGCACGTCAGCGCTGCTGGACGGGGTGACGAGGACGTGGCATGGGATGGGACACACACGGGCTCCCGGCCGTGCCTCGGCAGGCTTGTCTAGGGGCGTGACGACTATGGTCAGACGCTGCTTTCGGAGACCTGGGCGTGTCCGGGGCACAGGACGCCCCGGCCCAGAGGTGACACTCTGCCCCTCGGGGTGAACTAGGTACCCCGAGGGGAGACAGGCACAGGGACAAGCGCCTGGGACGAGCAGCTCGCACGGTTTTCCTGCGCCGAGCTCCTTGATCACTCCCAGGGAACGGCCCTCTGCTGGCACCCCAGATTCAGGGGCAACCTCCCACAGTGGGGCGGCACCCCCCGACTTGACTGTGAACTCCCCTTCCCTAAAAGGACATGTCTGCGGACGCCCCCAGCCGTGTGGAGGTGACAGGCCCAGGCGTGACGTGCCCTTGGCCCTCCCTGGGTGTCCACACCAGGAGAGGCGGTGTCCTCGGGGCACACGGTGTCCTCTGCCAATTCTGTCCCCCGAGAGGGAGGTGAGCAGAGCCGCCTGAAGAACGTAGAGGCCCTGGCTGCCCGCGCCTGCACGCTCGATGGCTCCGGAACCAGCGGGGAGGATGGCAGGGTCTTCTGACTGTCCTCCCCGCAATCGGTGACAAGTCAGGCACTGGGCGTGAGGGCTGCCGAAACAGTCTGCAGCAAAACACGGCAGTTTGGGGTCCTTTCAGGGCCCCTGGGCCGGAGCTGCCCGGGCCGTGAAGAGGCTGGTTCCCCCACCGGGACAGCGGGCCCCGTGTCGCCGCCCAGGCTAGGACTCGAGCCAGAGCCCCCTCCTGGTCTGGGCGACGCACCCCTCACTGTCCAGACGCGGCCAGAGGAAAAGGGGTCCCACAGGGTGACCAGGCGGAGAGGGCGCAGAGCAGGAGGGTCGGGCACGATTCCAGAACCAGCCTTAAGTTTATCAAAATCAAAGAGAGTCTGAGATGCCTGTGACCCGAAAATAGATGTAGCCCCGGGGTTTCTCCCGGAGGCTTGTGTGTGCTCCATGCACTGTCCCAGCCGACGAGGACCCACGCGTCACAGGGCGGCTTCGTCTCGTGTGACTAAGACTCCCTGAGCCGCGCAGGCCGCGCTGTGTCGGTCGCAGTGGGGGTGCCAGCACAGGCGGACAGGCGGGGTGACGGGCCGGGCGGGGCCCAGGCACGACCCGTGCCGGACGCCAGCGCCGCCGCGACCCCGCTGTGGGACCTGGCGCGGCCGCGGTCTGTGTTCCAGACCACAGTCCACCCCTCCGGCCCGTGAGCGGGGCCCAGCGACACCCCCTTCTCCTTGTCAGTAACCCTGACGTGTCTTCTCATGGCAGCTGACGATTTTCTTACAAATCCTTAGCCATTCCCCTGCTCCCCTCCGCCCGCCCCCAGTCCCCCAAAAAAGTCTTGAGACCAAAGTTGCCACAGACGTGGAGAGCTGTTTCTGAAATTGCGTTTGGGACTTCTCACCCCAACCCCACCGCCTACCACTGCGAGGGGTGGGATTTCTGGGATTCGATGCTGACTTTTCTCTGTGGGGTTTGAGTGCCTTGACCTTTTATTGTAAAGTTGCATCTGCTGAAGTAGATGCTGTTTCGTTGTGTTTAGACTGAGATGCAAGCACTTGACTGCCTTCTGTATACCATTTTAAATAGACCTTTTATTTGTTTTTCTGTCCTTTCCATGTGCTACCCAGGAGCTGCAGGTAAGGGGATGCTCTTTCTGACTCAGGTGTGCTAGTGATGTCGTGTATGGAGGCAGATTCTGAGCGATGTGACTGCTCCCTCCTCCCAGCATATGTGTGCCTGTTTGCGTGCATATTCACACGGAGGGGTGCGTGACCAAAGAGAGACCTTCCTTGGTGGCTCTAGGCTGGAAATGAGTTCTGAAAGACAGAGAGTTTTAGGGAGTTGCATGCTTATATCTCTTGAGAGAAAGTAAGTGTTTAAGTAAGATCCATCAAAATCCTATAGTGTCCGATCAGGCATTTGCATGACTAGGTTGAGTTTGTTGTTGTTAAATTATTTTATTAAAGACAAAATCAACCAGCTGCAACTAACCACATCCCTACACGCTTCCAATCGAATATTTGCATTTTCCAGGAGTTAGGAGCTACCTTCGTATGGTGCTTATATAAACAGGGTACCCCAGCTCCTTCCACAATAATTCTCATTTGACAGATTTCCAGTGGGAAAAAAATGATCTCAAAGACGGTTATTTCCCGCATTTCTCGAATGCTCAGTCATTGATGCTTTCTCGGTATAAACCCCACGTGGTTGAGTCTGACGACTGGCCTCCATCAGGGACAGTTAGTTAGCCAGCTCCCGAATGTTCTCTCACAGCCGTAATCGGTAACATGCCGTTTCGACCTTTGGCCTGGGCTGTGACATAAAGTGCAGGTGTGACATCTGGACATGGGAAAGGTGGAGGCCGGTCCCCCGGCAGGCGCATCCGTGGGCTGTGTTGAGACGGCCTGGGTGCCTCTCCCTCGCCATGGCCTGGGACACGGGCTAGGCGGAGGCCATCCCATCTCAGCCACCGCCCAGAACACAGTCCCCGTCCCTCGGCCTCTGGTGGCGCCAGCACGCCCTGTAGCAAACATCTAGGGACGATTCCTGCCAGAACGGCTTCCCCGACTCCCAGTCCCCAGGCCCGATTCACCCACGTTGTCACCAGAGCTGCAGCCAAACCAACGGTTCCGCCGTCCACGGCCACCGTAGCGTTCTCTGCCCTAGACACCTGTGCCCTTTGCGAGCTCAGGTTCAGTGCGGAGGCCTCCACAGTCATTGCCCGAGATAGTGTGTCCGGCCTGTCCATGGACCGGGTGCAAGGGAGCCAGTTCTGGGAATTTCCGCCTTATGGTTGTACGTTTCTCCCACTCACTTCCTCGTTCTTTCTTTCTCCGTATGGGACTCTGTTTCTCTTTTTTATTTCTTTACCTATTGCACTTCCTTTTTCTTCCCAGAGCTCTTGCCTTTTCCACGTTTTTTTTTTATTTTCAATTTTTTCCCCCACCGAAATAGCTATTTTTAAATCTCAGCACAATAGCCTTTCTCACCAGGAAAACAGTTATTTGAGGTGATCAATGATACAGATGCAAAGGGACAGAAGCACGTAAAAAGCAGATGCAGCTACAGACTCTGGAAATCGTATTCTGAGTCTTTTTCTTTGTCATCGAACAGTCCCAAGAACAAGCACAAATATCGTAACTGGGGGGTGGAGAATGATAATTTCTGTGTCACATTCAGAATGGGTTTGGGATTCTTACCTGTTGTCTTCTGCCGTGAATCACCAAAACAGACTCGGGAAAAGCTAGGAGTCTGTTACAGGTGAGAATATTCTGCAAGGCTTCGTTTCATTGGGTGCCAGAAGAAATAGACCCTAAACCAGAGACAAAGTAATCAATCGAACGCTCGCTGATTTTAACAGTAATTTGCATCTCGTATTATCATGCTATTAACTGAGCTCTCATCAGAAAGGTACTGTATTTCAGCGAACCGTCAGGCCGTGTCTCAAATGACTCACAATGCAAGGATTCTAGGCTCGATTTTATTCCGATTGCCTGTTTGTTCAGGTGAAAATGTTCTATCAACGGCCTGGGTAATCTTTCTCTTCCTTTATTCCTGTCTTAACAGAGAAAAGTAAAACCCAAGTTCGTTTCCAGAAAAACACTTTACGTTGGTCACGTAAAGTGATTTGATATCAAACAGTTTGTAGAGAAAGCCAGAGGCTTGGCCCAGTTCCCCGTGATTACAACGTCCAGGCTGGTGATCAATGCTTGGTACCGTGTCACTCAGTACAGGTCCCGAAAAATAATAGTCTTCTGTGTTGGGACAATTATTCGAGACGAGCCGGAAGCAAAGCGGCACCTCCTGCTGCGGCCTCTGCATGGTGCGTGACACGCAGCCCCCTGCCCGCTCCTTGCCCGCTGCTCTGAGGTCCTTAGCTCTGCGTGTCACGCGCGGGAACTCCAGCACGCTTGCCCGACGCAGGGCAGGCCCCCCTGCTGCCCCTCCGAGAATGCGTGACACGAGGGGGGGACGTGGCGCTTCCGGAGTGGCCTCTCTTGTGAATGGCGTCCCCCTTCCAGGTGTTTAGAAGCATGGACCGTTTGCAGGGCTGACCCAAAGGACCTTGTAAGGGCCCGTAAGCTTCCCTCCCACGGCAGAGACAAGTGTGGTCGCGCCTACCCGTGCCTTACTCAGCATGAAGGCGACGTCGTGTGCTTCTGCTGCTTTTTGGTCACAAAGCATTGGGCGCCAAGGGACGTGAGGGCTCGCGAGGCCCAAGGGCACAGCCCTGGCTTCCCGAGCGGGGCGGCGTGAGCGGGCGGGGGCGCGGAGTGAGGCGGCCGGCGCTGTGATTCCAGGGCGAGAGCGTGGACAACTTCAACTGGGGCGTGCGCCGGCGCTCCCTGGACAGCCTGGACAAGTGTGACGTGCAGCTGCTGGAGGAGCGCCAGCTGTCGGGGGGCGCCCCCAGCCTCGCCGCCTGCGGCCGCGAGGACTCCGACGAGTCGTCTGAGGACGAGGACCTGGCGACCAGCCAGCTGCTGGAGCACGCCGACCTGGTAAGCGGGGCCCCGGGCTCCGGGGCTGACGCAGCAGCAGCAGCAGCAGCATTGGGGACATGGTGGTGGCCGCTGAGGGGTCGTGCCCCGCGGACTCACAGAACCCGAGCGCTGCCCAGCCCCGTCCCGCTGGCCTCGTCCCCACAGGCTGCAGCTGGGTAGACGCTGGGCCTTCATGACACGCCCCGGACGCCACTCGGTCGGTTTCCACCTCGGTTTCCCCCCAGATAACCGTCACCGAGCTGGCATCCCTTTTGGAAACCCCTGTCCCCTGGCAGCGCAGGAGTGAGGACATGCGGGCGTTCCGGTGCACTCGTGTGACGCGGGGCGTCCGTGTGGCAGGGGGCTGCGCCGTCACACCAACTCCTGTGTTCGGGGCGTCATGACAGTGTGACACGTGCATCCCCAAGACCCCAACGGCCTGCCCCCGGCTGGTGGGCTGGTCCGCGTGCCCCCGGGACGCGTCTGCAGAGACGTCCCACCGCCTCACACTGCCTCGCTCTGTCTGCAGATCATGACCCTGTCCCCTGCTGAGGAGGCCAACCCCGTGGACTGTGACATGCCGCCCGCGGACCCCCGCCCCCTCGGCGCCCGGACGGCCAGCTTCGACTCCTCCCTGGCCGACGTCGCCAACCTCCAGATCTCCGAGGGCTCCAAGGTGAGAGGGTCCGGCAGCGGCGACGGCCGTGTTCCCCCGGGAAAGGTGCTTCCGATGTCTGGAATCCTTAGGGGCAGTCACCGGGGAAGGGAGGGGGTGGGGACTGTCTTTCCTTTCCCTTTTCCTGGCTGAAATAATAATCGAGTTCATTCTCCAGCTGCTTCACCCTCACCACCCATGCGCCACCTCCCGTTGGTTGGACACGGTTCGATTTGAGGTCTTTTAACCCGAAACATTTTCCGTGCGGCAGGGACACAGCCGATGACTGGCAGGACAGACAGGCGTGTGTCCCCGATCGCAGTGACTGGGACATGGCTGCGCTCGGTCGTGACTCTCGTAAAGCAGAGTGCCGAGTGTGGCGTGGGGGTGCACACGTGTCTGGGGACATTTTTCCCTGCGTGGGAACCGAGGGCATAGTGTGCACACTGACCGCGTCCCCGCCTCTGGGCACCCGGTCACAACCTCTCGGTGTCAATCACAGCATTGTGCGCAGGACAGGCGGCCCCGGCCAGGCTCTGAGGGGAAGAGTGAGTAGCGATGCGATTTTCTTATTTGAAAAGGAAAGAATCTAACAACGCGGATTTTACTTAAAGCCGAGCTCTTCTGAACCCCCAGAAAGCGTCCCGTCCCAGAAACGCGCCCTGGAATCCCACTGTCCCACATCAGACGCCCCGACGTGCCCGACGCTGCCGGGGTGGCTGTCCTGCAGTGCAACTTCGAAACAGAAAGTGAAACTGAAAAAAAAAAAGAAAGTATGTCCGGTACTCGTAGTGGGAAAAGCGGGGTGCCGGCCAGTCATGTTCCTCGGCAGTGCGCTGCGGTCGGGGCAGACCTTCCCGCCGGCCCTGCCCTAAAGCTGCACGAGTGGGAAGAACAGTTATGTCCCGGCTGCCTCCTCACACGGGGACCGTGATCGGGGATTCTCGGAGTGAGCAGAGTCTTTTTTTTTTTTTTTTGAGACAAAGAAAGGGACCAGCAAGGAACTTTTTCTGAGATTAAAATGCTAGACTCCTAAGAGTAAGAATTTAAACTTCACGGAAAGGACACCCAGAACAGATGTGAAGTTAACATTGGACATGTCTCAGTCTCTGAACAGGTGTTTTCTCAAATTTTCTATTTTGAACGCTGCCTGGTGCAGTCTGCCCACAGAGAGCACGCCCTAATGATATTTTTCAGGGAGTCTCACGGAAATCTAATTCCATCAAAGAAAGTCTGAGTTTGATTCCTGCAAAGCTATCTGTTTTCACCTATCCGGGTTTCTACAGCGTCTGATCTATCCGAGATGTTACAAAGAGAAAAACAAAAGATGTTTTTTTAAGAACCAAGCTGTCCCCTGATCGATGAAGTGTGCGTACACAAGTAGCCCGGACCAGTCACCAGTGGCAGCCTCGTTGGCACCATTGTCATTTCAGAAAAGCAGAAAGCAGCAGATGCGAGAAGTGTCTGAAACTCAGGGTTGACAAGGGACTGTCCCGCAGACATGAGCCGTGCTTCCCCCAACTTGCCTGCCCGCACCCCGTCTGCTCCCTGAGCCCCGACCGGGGTCAGAGCACGCGGCGGGCGGCCGGGTGTCGCCCTTGGCCACACTCTGATTCACAGGCTTCCATTCGGCCTGGGTTTCAGCTTGTTTTTAAGGAACGACAGACACCCCGGCACGTGCGTGTGGCTGTGTCCATCCGGTGACCCGCTGGCCCCCTTGCTCTCGTCAGGAGCAGGCAGCCCCTGTCCCCATCTGACTCACTGTCACCTTTTCCTACCCCTGCGGGTACCGCGACACCAAGGGCTCGGAGTTCTGGTCTCCGCGGCGACGGTTCTGTGTGCAGAGATGGCTGCACCGGGCACTGGTCAGCCGCACTGCTCTGGGCCAGGTGGCCCGGACCCCTCTCTGCTCTGGGGACACGCCCTCAGGGCCCAGGCGCGGCCCCGTCCCTCGCTGAGCGTGGAGGCCGGCCGGGGTCGCAGTGGTCGCGGTGTTTTCACTCCCAGGTCACGGGTCCGACAGGGCCACCCGACAGCCGCCGGGGACCCTTGCGTCCCATCAGGAGAGGGGAGCGGCCTTCCGCACCCCTCACGGCCTGGGCCCCCCTCTCTCCCACTGTCGCAGGCCGACGCCGCCCAGGAGGGGGACACCGTCCGGGAAGAGGACTTCTCCAGTTCCACCAACGAGCTGCCCGCAGCCTTCGAGTGCAGCGACAGCCTCAGCCTGGACATGACGGAGGCCGAGGGCAAAGGCGGCCGGGGCCTGGAGCAGTTCGCGCTGGCCAGGTGGGCCGCCCGGGGCGGGGCCCTCACTGCGACTCGCATCGCGTGGCACACGGGCAGCGCTGGCACTGCCTCACGAAGGAGTCCAGAGCGACGTGCAGGGCTCCCAGGCGGGCGTCATGCGGCCCCCACAGGGCCCCCACAGAGCCACAGAGCCACCCACGTAGGCCACCGAGGGACGTGCGAGGCCTCACAGGCCCGGGGACCCGGCCCACACCTGTGAGCTTGGGGTGGCTAGCTGGGAGGCGGCTTCTTTCTGTTCTGGGCTACAAGGCCAGAGCCCGGGCCTCCACTCCCCGAGGTGGTGGCTGATGTGTCTGCCGAGTGTACTTAGTCAGACTGCCACTCGGAGGAAGTACTTGTGAGCGCCGCTGTGGCGTCCGGTAGAAGTCACAGGTGATGCTGCAGGTTTACTCAGGGGAGGCAGCCAGGCCGCCTGGCCACCCAGCCACAGCCCCTTGCTCCCCTCCTTTTGCTTCCCCCCATGTCCCTGCTGGCCCTGCGTCCACATGCACGCCCCTGGGGCAAAGCTGACAGACTAGAATGTTTGTTTTAACTTTTCCTAATGAAAAACGCCAAAGACGAAACGGCGGACGTGCGGGGCGAGGGCGCACCCCGTTCTGCACAGTCAGGAAGGCCCCCGGCGGCCGCAGGGCCGGGTTGGGGGCCGCCCCACTGACAGCCCTCCCCTCCCTTCTCGTCTGCTCCAGCTTTGGCGACGGCGACCGGGGCGTGTCCCCGCCACCCTCGCCTTTCTTCTCGGCCATCCTGGCGGCCTTCCAGCCCGCGGCCTGCGACGACGCGGAGGAGGCCTGGCACAGCCACGTCACGCAGCTCATGGGCGATGCGGACGGCTCCTGTGCCGTGTACACGTTCCACGTGTTCTCCTCCTTGTTCAAGGTGCGAGGCCGCGGGGCGCGCCGGGGGCGGGGCGCGCCGGGGGCGGGGCGCGCCGGGGGCGGGGCGCGCCGGGGGCGGGGCGCGCCGGGGGCGGGGCGCGCCGGGGGCGGGGCGCGCCGGGGGCGGGGCGCGCCGGGGGCGGGGCGCGCCGGGGGCGGGGCGCGCCGGGGGCGGGGCGCGCCGGGGGCGGGGCGCGCCGGGGGCGGGGC